>JARJDW010005375.1:0-25764 GCA_030264715.1 Adinopsis sp. GC000173
ACAAATATCTCCCACACTCAATACGATAAAAACATTATTCTTTTTCTAATTTATAGTATAATGAAAATGTAAAAACAAATTTAAATTACATTATATGTAAAGACCTTCAGAGCTAGTTAATCTTAAACGTAAATTAATAAGTTAATTTTGAAAATTCGCACTTAGACACCGAACAAATATCCTCCTCACTCAATAATATTTTATAAAATTAATTTCTCCCAATTTATTGTGTAATGAAAATGCAAAAAGAAAATTTAAATTACATTATATGTAAAGTATATATATATACAGCGCACAAGCACTCCTATCTAATGTACAATATTATCATTCACAGCATGAACCCACTTTTAATAAACTACATCTAGAGCTCTTTTTGCGTTTCTTTTAATTTCCTTTATAATACAAGATAAATTTGATAAAGTCAAGTGCATATCACTTTTATATGCAGGCATTTTCAAGCAATTTAAATTAAATATCTACAATTTGAAACTGATTCAAGATAATTTAAATTATTTAAAATTGAATGCAATTCTGTCAACACTCCAAACGCGATCTTCTTGTATTCTATATACTATATATGTATATAAAACAGAGTAGTACAATACAACTTTTGCAGTAATGAAACGCGCAATTTATTTCCTTCTCGCATTTTATTTTTGATCAATCGATAAATTTCGCAAGTCGCATTCATTCTCGCGTTAAATGGGTAAGTTTTGTCTTAAAACACAAAACGCTTTTTTTATTATTATTTTGATCATTATTATTATTATTATTGTCAAAACAAAAAACCATTTTAAGCGTAATTTATTATAATTAACTCCAATGCTCATAACGTTTGTACATATTTAATTAAACAGATATGGCCTTTTTATTCTAATTAACATTTCATGCATGAGTTAAATGTGTTAATGTTTTGTAAATAAACATTTTTAGCAAAATTTTTGCAATCATTTCATGAGTGGTGGATGCGTAATTGTGTCTTGAAGCAAAATTAGTTTTCATAATTTAATGCCATTATTAGCTTATTTATTTATAAGGTTAATTTATCGCACCCTTGTTAACTCTTTGTGTAAATAAATATCAGATCTAAATTCCAGCACTATTAATGCGTGTAAAGATTAATTAAGTGCGAGTAGGTAGCTGGTAGGTGGATAGCTAAGCAGTGTTTGAATAAAAATATTATTAATTTATTTGGAGAAAAGGATTTTAATTTATCGTTGCTGGAATTTTAAATGAAATTGGATTTAGGTTCAGTGGTTACAACACACAGCTTGATGCTGGAGATTGTGGTTCAAATCCGCAGTCTGTTCGTGTAGATTAATTGGTTCAATTATAATTGGAATGCAATCTTTAATGCCAGAATGCACTTAATATAATTATTACTTACATTCTTTAATACCAACGCCAGTTTTAAATTTAATTTTATCAGTTACACTGATTAGACACACAGCGAGCCGTTCTTGCATAAAGTTTAAAGATTAAGAATAGCATGAAATTAAAGTGCGGCGCGGCCAAAAATGTGCGATTCTTTGGCGTTTTCCTTCTCTAAAATGCTCTAAAATGAAGCATTAAACTGCTGCCAAATGTATTTCCATCTCTAGTTTAACTATCGCAAATATTAGCTGGACTTGATAGGCGGAACGTGTTCCGACTACAAACAACCGTCCTATAACATTCTATTAATTGTCCGGATAAAAAGTGTGTCTGTGTTTTTTTACGTTTACGTTTAGGTTTACGTTTGCTAAGTCGTACATTTAAATTTTATTGTATACCAAAGCCGGAATTTAAAGCAAGTTTCTGGTGGAATTGGAGAAAAAAAAACGTTCAAGTCGAAGAAAAGAATAAAAGAATATTTCAGATGATGTAAATGTTTTAAAATGAATTGTTATCGAATGTCGTCGACATCCTGCGGGCTTTTTCCTACTTTCTACACAAAAGTCGCTTTTGTGTACTTTTCAAAATGAATTTTTCAACACATTATATTACACCTCGCTCAATATGCGAATCTATTTTATGTAAAATTTACAACACACTCTCACATGCTCTACATATTCCATACCATTCAGTGACTATCACAGGATTGTAGAGAGAAAGAAATATACCTATAGCGCATAGTCCTATATACATATATATGAAGAAGAAATATATAACATTTTTCTTATTACTCGCGTACTATTCTTCTTGCACGTTCGTGTCTAACACACATTTAAATTACTAATAAAATATTTTTTCCCTACTACTTCTTAGGTATATATGTATATGTATATCTATGGAACATGAATTATTTGTATATCGTGAAGAAGACAACTTTTCAAATTGGCCAAAACTTTTAACTTAAATTCCAAATAAAAAATAAAGTAAATTATTCATAAATCTGATGGCGTTTTTAACAATCTTTAAAGGAATTAATATAGAAGAAAAAAGCATAAAATCATTTTACGACTTTTTTAAGTTTTTAGTCGCAACTCTTATAAAACGTTGCAGTACTTTACAGTTTTAATTGACTTTTTTAATATTCATGGCAACAATCTTTTACTTTACTGTAAATTATTAAGCATGTTTAAGTGTCTCGTCGTAAAAAAAATGTTAAGAGTTTCAATTACCAATTTATTTCAATTTTAAAGATTTTGAATATACATAAGCAGATTAGAATTATTATTCTTTTAAATTCCTATTTTCTATACCTATAGTTATTTTTAGAAATGATGATATTGTAAAAATAGAATATAAAATTATAATCAATTTAAAGGTAATGAATATAAGTAGATAAGTAATACTACTAAGAGAATATAAATAAAATTAGAAATTATAATCAAAGTTACAGGAAGTTCATATTTGAAGTGTTACTAATGTAATCATTTTGTGATAATGGAAAATGAATGAATTTTGTTAATAAAAATATTTTTTTGATAATTCAATTACAGTTTACTAGAATTTTAGTAATAAAACACATAAAATTATAAATGATTGAAAATTATAGTGTATTAAAAATAAAATAATTTAATTCATTTACAGTTTTTTTATGACAATTAATCGCAAAAAAGGCATTTAAAATGAAAGTTAACTTAACTAGTAAACGTTCGTGATCATTATCAGAAAAGGCGCCATAGACGCAACATTTGAGAACTTGTTAATTTCATCTTTACCAAGTTCTAACATAAAACCGAAAAAAACCATTGAAAGTTCTTTTGTGGAAAGATTGCCACGTGTGTTAAGCAGGAGAAAGATTATTTACGAAAAAGAATCTTCTTTTTTGTTAAAGGTTTTAATGTCGGTGGCATGCTTTTAGTGTTTGTGTAGCAAGAAAAACTGATAGTTACCTTTAATTTTCCTTCTAGTTTTTCTTCTTTGTTGGTAATGCTAAAAGATAAAATGCGCTTTGTAATTTACCTGCTACTAGTGGAATAAAAGCGAGAGATAAAGTTTATTTTGCTGATGTTGCTATTAGATCAATTTTAAAATATAGTTTTGAATTTGCATCTAGCAGAAAAGTTGAACGTATGTACGTTTTTCTTACGACTACTGACTGCTTTCCAGTCGGAAAATTTCCACCATTCTAAAGTTGCAGCAAATGAATATCTCAACCACAAAGATACTTATACCTATATATCAAGAAGTGAAAAAAATTTGCATTCACCGTCAGCCTAAGCACAAAATTTAATTTACTTTGCGTTTTTTAATATAAACCATTTTTATATATATTTCTGCTTTTGCTAATAATTGATTTTAAATTGCGCCGCTTCTTTTCTCGTTATATTGTTTTTGCACGTGTGTGCTGTATATGCGGCTGTAGTATACCACACACTACGCGTACATACATGTGCATTTTTTCTTCTATAATTTATGACATGCACAGAAAAGGGTGTTTCGTGAACCGTGGAGGGTTTTAACGCTATGAACTTTTTGATTCTCTCTCTGTGGGTATCCCTTTATAATAATAAATCCGAAAACAAAAAACCGTGTGTGTATGTATTTTCATCTAGTACAATATTTTATTTGTCAGCGAAATTTTTACACCCCTCAAATTAATTAATTAATCAAAATTGCGGTTGTATCGCTAAAACAAAACCGTAACATGATGAATAACCGACCGAGTATGAGTGAGTGTGAGAGAGAGAGGGTGGGAGAAAGAGGAGTGTGTGGCATTCCATATCATAATAATAACACGCATTTTTTTTTTGATTACGCTTCCATATTATTAATTAAATATTTCGTTCTTGTATATATATATGTAGTATATGTATTTATTAAAATTCGTTCGGTAATCCTACAAAGAATCATACTTCTTTATGGTTTTATGTATTAATGCATTGAAATATTAAAAGAAATTGTTATGTAGACGTTGAGGAACATAAAAAGAAGGCAACAAAACTTGTGGATATACAAATAAAATGGCAGTTTATGTTTGTATGTAGGATAGAATTCATAAAATATTCATAACAGTCCTTTTCGTTTCCATAAACCTGCTTTGATATCAAAGTAATTGAAGTTGTTATTTTTAAACGATGTTGTGTGCACCAATATATCACAATTAGAATATACCTATATCTATATTTATTTCACGTCATCATCTCGAAATGTGGAATTAGATGTGGAGCATCCCGTTTTTTCTTATTAAATAAAATGTTGCTTATCAAGTTTTGTCAAACTTTTCTTCAAAACATTAATTATTTAAATTTCTTATAGCAACTTAGGCCTCGCTAGACCTAAAGTTTTAGGCTCTAGTGTATTAAAATTTGTTTAATAGAAAGTTGTAAAGTCAGAAAAAAAATTCGGAAAGGAAACATTGATGTTAACATTAGCTAAAACTTTCCTTACATTACAATATATGCAACAACATAACATAAATTGTTTATTACTTGAAGAAATAATTAGTTAAACTTTATTTAATGTTGAGTAGTGTAACGTGCAAAGCTGAATAAATAGTATATTTCGATTAAAGTTTTGCTAAGTTTTGTTTTTAACACATTTCAGTGAAGTTATTGCTTTATAAAAATACGACTATTACTTTTGTATCTATGTTGTAATTATTGAATATTATTAATCGCTTTTGGGTTAATACGCTATCTTCAAAATCTTACAAATTATGCTAGACAAAACATCTAATTAATTGCTCCCAAAAATGTTGACAAAAACAGATTTTGTTATTGTTTTGCATTAAAATATTCTAGAAAGTAATAAAATACCCAAATACGTATTTTTCAAAACAACAACAATTACGCAGCCAGACTCATTGGTTAAAATGTGAAATGCTATATAAACATTAAAAAAGGACAGAATAAAAAATGTTATATATCATTGCAGTTAGATTACACTACGCCTGTAATTAAATGCAGCTTATAAAATAAATAAAACCTCAAATATTTCATGTAAAACAATGCCGAATTTTGAATGCTGCGTCAAAAAATCCTTATAACAAAACTTTCATAAAATTTCAGTGTACGAAAAAAGATCATCGAAAAATAAGAAGTCTACCCTATTTTATAGTGTAAGCAAGATTGAAGTAATTTAATCTATATTATTTATGTCAACACTGTTTTTTTCTTAATACACTCATATGAGTACACTCTATGTAAAAATATGTATATAAAAGAATGAGAAACTGCTCAGCCAGTACTTCAAAATGTTTTAATGTGTTATTTATTTATTTATAGATAGTCTACCACCATTTTAGCGTAATATGAGAGTTTGATGATGGAGTACTAAGCCAAAATCTGTTAATTAAATAAATATCTAAGAATTTTTTTAACAAAACTTTGGCAAAATCAAATCATTTCAGTATACAAAAATGTATAGTTTATCTAAAATGAATAAATCTACCCTATTTTACAACATAAGTAAGATTGGATTAATTTAATTTCTATTATTTAGGCTAAAATGATGAGCCAGTATTTTAAAATATTTTACTGTGTTATTAAATTATTTATTTTCGTCTACTGCCATTTTAGCGTAATATGAGATTTTGATGATAGCGTATTAAACCAAAACCTGTTAATTTAATACATATATATATATATATATATAATATATATAAACCAGTGTTAGAATAAATTTATAAAATAGGTAATATTTAATGAAAATATTGAAATTTTATTATTTAGTAAAATATACGCATTGTGCACTTTATTTGGAATTTCTCGTTGAACACAATCTATTATACTCCTCCAAATTGTTAAAATGGTGAATGAAACGGGCAGCTTATAATTAAAAATTTTCATTTCATTGACAACCTTAATTTACGTTATAAGTTAAAAACTAATTAATTACAGCAAGTTAAAAAATAATTTGTTAAAGTAAAGTAGCTGCAGGATTATTAATTAAAGCATAAGTAGATATGACAAACAATGCTTGCAGCTCTGCGCATTGCATTATTTCCTGTAAGAATATATTAATTATCACTGACTTAGAGTCTAAACATCACGATAATTATATAATTCTAAATTAATTTATTATAGTCTATGCTTGTTAATAATATCTGCAGTAAATTGCCTTAGAAATGATGTTTTCTATATAACAAAACATGCGGTTAAATTTAAATAGATCTAATCACCTTAATGCATCCAATAATAATTGCAGTTACGAATTGAAATCTAAACTACTATTATTTATTATTTTCAAATAGTTAAATTTATTTATTTAAAAATGATTCTTTAATGTAAATATAATGTTTGTGTATTAAATAAATATGTAAAATATAAAGTATGTATGGTATGTTAAAATAATATTGTATTAAGGTTAATAATAATATTGTGTCGTCTTTTTTATGAATGTTTTCACAACAATACTATATATTCAACAAATATAAAAATCACATGTGCATTTATTGTTCGGTCAAATTTTTAAAATGTTTAAACAAAATATACATAAATATTGCTTGGATGTAATAAAATGCAAGTGCATTTGCGGTAAATACAATATAGATAAAATTTGCAATATATGTAAGTGAATGATTGTCTTTTGTGCTAAAATATGCGCGTTTTAACAATGAAAAAAGTTTACATTTGATGGCTTTTAAAAGTATGTTGTAAATAAAATATGAACAATATCATGACGATAAAAATGGGTAAAAAAGATATAAAAGATTTTATGATTCAAAATTTGATATATTCTTTCACATTTTGTAAATGTGCATGTGCGTTATTGTTGTTGTTTATTTGCGTATATATGGGAGAGATGGTTTACGTTTAACAGATTATAATGATGATGTATGGATATTAAACGGAAGTTTACAAGTTTATTGAAATTGCCGTATGTTTCCAGCTTCAAGTCAAAACAGATACACAAAAAAGTTTATTTTATATATATTGACATTATTTCTATTTGCTTTTAGGGCATTATTATAAGTTTTTAATAATACGGCGACATTCTAAAAATACAAACGACAAACTCATATAGCTATATTATTTTAAAATACTATAGAATTGCTTATTTTACAATTTAGGCTCAAATGTATTATAATTGGGGCCGTTTCCATGTTTTGATTAAAAAATTAATTGCATTTTGGGTTTAAGTACAAAAGTTTGATGCGATAAAAACGTGCCGAAACCAAAAATATAATTAAATTACCTAGAACCGTTAGGTACGCTTCAGTATTTTTATTATACAGACAAATATAATTTATATTTTTTTGTTAATTTTCTATCTCTTCGAGTAGGCAAAAATAATTCCGGTGTAGACAAGCACCGTAAATTTTCTTAGATAAACAGACAAGATTTATTAAGTGTCTCCATGTCGTGGTCAGATATATGTAAATATAGCTACGCAAAGGGAGAAGATGAAATTACCGTTCTGGGTACACTGATTTCGGCTGATGAGAAAATGCAAGAGCATTCGAGAGCATCAATACACTGAGTTTATTTGCACATAAAGGCACAGTCAAATAATTATTATTACTACCTACAACTACATAGTATGTACCTTTGTATATAGATATTATATTTATTTTTTAATTACACAAGTAGAATCTAGATATAGAGTGTAGTAAAAATTATTCCGGTGTAGAGAAGTACCGTCAATTTTCTTAGATAAATAAATAAGACTTATTAAGTGTCTTAATGTAGTGGTCAAATATATGTAAATATAACAACGCAAAGGCATAAGATGAAATTACCGTTCTGGGTAAACTGATTTCTGTTGATGAGAAATAGCGAGAACATGAGAAAGCATCACTACATTGAATTTTAATAGTTCATACTATTACCGACAAAGTATGCACTTATGTATCTGCTTATTATATTTTCATTTATTTTCTAGTCGTACGAGTAGATGCTACATATAGAGTGCAGTAGAAATTATTCCAGTGTAGAGAAGCACCGTAATTTTTCTTAGATAAACAAAGAAGATTTATTAAGTGTCTCTATGTCGTGGTCAGATATATGTAAATATAGCTATGCAAAGGCATAAGAAGAAATTACTATTCCCTCTAACCGGATTTGGGTTGATGAGAAAGCGTGAGAACTTGCGATTAATACTACCAAATAGTATCTACCTGGCTATATTTTTCTTGCCAATTTTCTATATGTAAAACTAAGTTCCACATCAAAGAGTGTAACAAAAATCATACCGGTATAAAAAAAAGATTTCTTAAGTGTCTATATGTTGTGGTCAAACGTATATGTGTAAGCAACGACATAAGAAATAACCGGGTTTGGGCTGATGAGAAAGTGTGAGAAGATCCGAAACTATCACTGCAGTGAGTGTTAGTATAATTGTAAATTAAGGTCGGAATCTAAAATTTACCTCAAAGGGCTTCGATTGAGCAGTCTACATTGCATTCAGCTTTGAAACATCTAATCTCTAGCAATGTTCTTAGGTTAGATAGTTCCCTATAAAGTGTCGCATCTGACCGTATCCTTAGATTTTTTATAAACATTACTTATCATAAATTTCTTTATATCATATCAGAAAAATCAATTTCCTAGGTGCCTTAATGTCTTATGCAGATGTGTATAAAAAATTTAAGTTAACATACAAAGTGCTGCAAAAATGTCAAGTTCAAATAGTCTGCGACGGGAAAATGTGAATACATCCCACAGCATTACTGCAGTGTGGGCTTGTGTGGCTGTAAATACAGGTCAGTAAGCGCATCCAAAATTCACCGCAAAGGGCTTCGATTGAGCAGTCTCGTACACATTTAACACGGCAACATCACACACCTATCTATGGGGATGTTTTCAGATATTCGCACATTTTCAAGGCCTTATAAACTTTTCTGTCACATCCTGTACGTAAACAATTCTTCTAACAAACTAAATTTAATTTTATTACTGAAAAACATTGTACATTAAAAATTTAGTGTAGTTTATAATTGTAATAATTATGTTTTGAGATATTCTCACAATTTTAAGCCCTTACAAACTTTTTTATTACATCCAGTAGGTAGAGAATTCCTTTAGCAAACCAAATTTAGTTTTATTACAGAAAAACATAGTATATTTTAAATTTTAGTCTAATTTCTAATTGTAATAATCATGTTTTGAGATGTTCTAACAATATTAAGACTCTACAAACTTTTCTGCTACATCCTGCAGGTAGAAAATTCCTTTAGCAAACTAAATTTAATTTTATTACTGAAAAACATTGTAAATTTTTTAAATTTTAATCTAGTTTCTAATTGTCATAATCGTGTTCTAAGATATTCTCGCAATTTTAAGACCTTACAAACTTTTCTACCACATCCTGTAGGAAGATAATTTTTCTAGCAAACTAAACTTAATTTTATTACAGAAAAACATAGTATATTTTAAATTTTAATCTAATTTCTAATTGTAATAATCATGTTTTGATATGTTCTAACAATATTAAGACTGTACAAATTTTCTGCCACATCCTACAGGTAGAAAATTCCTTTAGCAAACTAAATTTAATTATATTACTGAAAAACATTCTAAATTTTTTAAATTTTAATCTAGTTTCAAATTATCATAATCGTGTTTTCAGATATTCTCACAATTTTAAGACCTTACAAACTTTTCTACCACATCCTGTAGGAAGATCATTTTTCTAGCAAACTAAATTTAATTTTATTACAGAAAAACATAGTATATTTTAAATTTTAGTCTAATTTCTAATTGTAATAATCATGTTTTGAGATGTTCTAACAATATTAAGATAGTATAAACTTTTCTGTCACATCCTGCAGGTAGAAAATTCCTTTAGCAAACTAAATTTAATTTTATTACTGAAAAACATTGTAAATTTTTTAATTTTAATTTAGTTTCTAATTGTCATAATCGTGTTCTAAGATATTCTCACAATTTTAAGATCTTACAAACTTTCCTACCACATCCTGTAAGAAGATAATTTTTCTAGCAAACTAAATTTAATTTTATTACTAAAAACCATTGTAGGTATATTTAAAATGATTGTTTGCAATTTTACTCTACTAGTTTATATAATTGAAATAATCTCAAAAGTTAATGCAAAGTTTTTGATTGAGTTCCAACGAAACATTAAAATACATTCCGTAGTTACAATTTCGCACAACACAAATCTTACGTTTTATTTAATTACGTATTAGCAGGTGATTTATTAAATAAATGGCTGCAATTTGTCGAAATGCATAGCAAAACGGTTGTCACCTTCTAATTATAATGTTGCTTAATAATACAGAAACTTTATGCAGTAAAAATATTACATGCAGATTTAATGGTGGATCGTTAGTAAAGTCAACAATATTCATAACTTTTACAATGAACAAAGACAAATAGTTAAGGTAGTTAAGATAAAACTTTTCTTATAAAATAAAATAATCTCGATGTTGCTAAAATGTTACCTTACTACTTCGTTCGTTGTTAGCCGTTACTCTTTTTTTATTAATTAAAATTTTTTTCTTTTGTACGGTTTGTGTCGGCGTATAGAATGTTTGGAATTTTTAAAAATATCTGCGAAAATATTTTTTACTATATTTTTTTAATTAGACCCAATTATATTGAATCAATGTATGATGTATATGTGTTGTAGGGCATCGTCACACATAACATAAAATATTTGCATCGGCAGGTTAATACCCGTTGGCAGTAAATTTTATATTAATTGTGCCGTGTTAAAAATGTAAAGTTACGATTATGCAATAATACGGTAGAGCAAATATTGACGTTATAACTTGCGTATATATATTTAGTTATTGTTATAAAAAAACGGTGCAAAGGCGCAAAGCAGCTTTCCTAAATGTTGAAAATATCATAATTCAAAGTTTAATCTTTTCGATAAACACGTCGCGTTTCTAAATTAAAAAAACTTAATTCCATTATTTTTATTTAAGCTATTGTATATGGGTGTTGTTTGTTTTTTAAAAAAATAATTGTAAAAACAACAATAAAAAAGGGTTATAGGGAGCACTCGACAAAATTGTTTATTTATAATTTCGACATGACAAATCACTTGTTTGCGAACAAGTAAACAAAAGCGAAATTGATAAATAAAATTAACATTTTAAGTTAAGTGCGCATAGGTTGAAAAACGTTATTTAATTGAAAATAATTACAATGCCAAAATGAATAAATGCACGATCGTTATTTCTATAAAATTTATAGTTTAAGCATAAACGGAATTTTGTGTAAATCTTGGAAAAGTCGGTACGCTTGCGAAGTGTGAAATATAACGACGCTAAAAAACAATTTTAAGTTTTGGAGAGCACATGTGAATGTTTAAATTGCAAGCGAAGAGGAAGGTTTCTGGTATAAATCAAACTATAATTGGTTTTACTTTGTACCAAAACAATAATTGTTTAATGGACGCGCGATAAAATTGTGCACATTTCCATACACACAAGCGAAAAACACGCAATTCAAGAAGAAGAAGCGAATATAGTACGTCTGGAACTGAATCGTCGTCGTCGTCGACATTCAGTCATGTAACAGTTTGAGGAATATATTAGATAAAAGAATTTCAATAGAATGCTCGGACTGTGCAATTGTTATTTTGAAGGGCAGAATCTATTCGAATGAACATCTGTGTTATATTTTATACGATTTATCGATTTATATATACGTACATATACCTAAGCTTATTATCTTGGAAAAGAATCAAATAATTTGAGTAATACGCCAAACAACATTAAATCATTATGCTAATTTATTTCAATAAATTTCTTATTAAATAGTTGATTTTTTCGCATAATTTGCGCTTTATTAATGTGTGTGGACTACTTTAGTCGATCGCGCAAATCAAGTTAATGTAAGTATGTGCTGTTAATTCAACTACAAATACATTATTAGATAGTGTTTCTAATAAATATATATATATAATAAAATATATATATAATAAAATATAATAAAATACAACATGTTAAAATGATCGAATTTCATTAATTAACAAAAAAGCATGTTTTCATTTAGATTGAAATAAAATTTTGAATATAGAGTATTTAAGAATGTTAGTTAATCTACCCTTTAAAATGCAACATTTGTTGTACGTAAAGTTAAGCGCAGAATACCGAGCGATGAATGAGATTTTCTGCGTCCAATAGTTTAGATCTAATTCAATCAAACTTAAAATCATCATTAGGTATACGTATGACTTCAATAAGATATAAGAATGACTAACTGAATTTGAAGAAACTTACGATATAATGCTTGGCCTTCTCGTTTTTCGCATATGATGTTGTCTGATTTCTTTTTCGTGGAGTTATTAATTAACAAAAAGATATGTTTCCATTTAGATTGAAATAAAATTCACTTTTTTAAATGTAATCATTGTTGTAAATAGAGTTAGGGTTAATAGCGCAGTATACCGGGTTTTGATTGAGATTCGCTTACATTCAACAGTTTAGATTAAATCTAATCAAACTTAAAATTATCATTAGGTACGTATGACTTTAATAGGCTCATACTTCAAAAGCAACAATCAAAACTATTCAGTGACTGTCTTAATTTGAAAAAAAATGCGAGGATCTGCTTGGCTTCCTCGTTCTTCGCATTTGACGATGTTTGATTTCTATTCCACGAGATTTCTTAAAAGGTCCGGTTTACATTAACAAACAAGAAATAAACTAAAAGTTTAAACATAATATTTGTGTCAACACCTTCTAAACTATGGAGTGGAGTTTAAAATTGATATGTAACTGAATTAAGAAATTTATAACATGTTGTTTCAATAAGATGAATTCATTATTTACAGCAAAAACAACAATCTATAAAATTTATATATTTTAGTAACAATTCTAATTTCAAAACTGCAAAATTGGTCTCCTTGTTTTCGGGAGTTGATGCTAGATTCTTTTTCGGTTTACATTAATATATACTCATAAGAAAAAAGTCGCAGCTTAATCAAATATTTAGACAATATAAAAATTTCGCCATTTAATGCAAAGAGCAACAACCTATTTGTTAAATAAATTTGAAAAAATGCACTTTAATATTCAATGACATTTTTTATTTAAAGTTACCTAACTTATAAGTAAATTAAGTCGTTTAGTACAATCAGTTAGCCAACCCCAAATATAAACAAATCAAAAAAGGGAAAGCGAATCCGAAAAACATTTTTCATATATTTAATATAAATACATTTTATTAAAAAACAATTTATCAACAAAAACACATTATTGTTTTATTTTTAAACGAATGAAGTTGTTGATCGATTCTATTCAACATTTATCATTTATGACATTTTAGTGGAAACGTCAAATTATCATTATGTATGTTTCATTAGTGGTTAATTATTATCTCTATTTTATAAAGTATTAAAAGCGTTTTTTTTTTCGTGTAATAAAATAACGTTTAATACATTTTTTTGTAATTCAAAATTATACTTAATATACTTTTTATAACACATTTTCTTTTATAAAGCGTTATAACAAACCCCGTTCCATTAAAAATAAATAGCATTACTTAAAAAGTACTTAAAGAGTATGAGAACCTCTAAAAAATATACCTATACCTGGAGCCTTTAATTAATTTTTTCGAGTATTTTCCAGCGCGCCCGATGATGCAATAATTATGTTCTATTTTTTCCGATGCGATCGCATGTACACAATTGTTCAATTGTTGCAAAAGTTGACAAAGCCAAAAAATTTTTGTCTGGATATTTGATAGAGCCAGACTGAGAGTATCGATTGCATTGTGTTGTTCGTGGCTTCAATCTAGAAACTTTTTTTTATATTTCGTTTTCGATTAATATGAAATTTCAGAACAATGCCATACGTACACACACGCGGATATTGCTTATTTTATGAGATTTGTGCGAGCTTTTTATTGTTATCTTTTCAGCAGGAAAAAATTCGTAATAAAACAAAAAAAAATTGACACACACAGCAGTACTTGTGTGTTTTTATCGCTTGTCAATTATTTTACAGCAAAAAAGTGTTTAAATCGATTATCCGCGTATTGATGGAAAGTGTGCGCGCTTTCGCAAAGCCAGAAGTGAAGAAAAAAACGGGAAAATTTATTGAATCTATAAGTTGTAAAGGAGCAAAGAACAAAAAAGGTCTTGTTTGATCTTTTACAGGAAAATATGAATAAAATAAAAAAATATATAGGTAGGTATATGTAAACATGTGTATATGCGTACGATTTCATGCAAATTATATGCAAATATTTGTAAATAAAACATGAAATATTTTATTTATTGCATAATGTTTTAGAACGTAAATTTATTTTTATAAAATAGAATTTTAATATTATTTTTTATACATATTTCGTTTTGTTTTGATTAAATAAAAGGTAAACATATGGATGTACTGTTTTTCATATCAAATGTCATTTCATGTGCAACATTTAATATGCGATATTAAATGTTGGAAAAGAAGAAAATGCGTTGAATTGAATTTTTATATTGTTTATATAGAATATAATATATTATTCAAAAAGCACAATGAATTTTAAAAATGCCAAAATCATTGCGTGCACAATGCTTGTCTAGCAAACGTTATGTTGCTCCTGCTGCTGCCTTCAAATGTTTCACATTTTATTCGCGCTGAAATTAAAATGTTGCAATTGTATTGCAATTCGTATAAAAGAAATGGACGCCGACATCAATCGTATATCGAATATATTTTTTGTTAACGTCAATGTTGTATGGACAAAGGCAAAAGTATCCCTGTGTTATACAGGCTATACAAAAGAATAAATTATATTTTTTATTTCAAAAACAACGTACTTGTACATAAGTTTGCTTTTTATAGGCGAAAGCTATTCGGCGTAAATATTTATTACAGCCACAATTAAAAAATAATTTGCTTTAATCTAAGCATAACGCAGCTTTTTAGACAAACAGACCCCAAAGGATTAATTAATGTAAATAGTGCGCAATTTTAAACATTGCAAGTCGTTTTTCCTCTTTCAAAGATGAGGCGGCTACACATACGAAACACATTAAAATTTATATGTATAAGCGTATGTGTTTGTTTCATTAAATTGCACTATTACATGGTTTCTATTGAAAATATGATGTTACGTTTTCACGCGATTTTAGTATAAGATCTAGATAATATCTAATTATTTTGCTGCTGTTAAATAGTTAATAGTTAATTGTTGAAACTAAAGCTTTTTTACTATTTCAGAGATCAAATTAAACATGGATTATAATGCAACAACAATTTATCTAATTAAATACTTATAAATACAATAATTAGGTAGTTACTCAAACGCTAAAATGTAGAATATAAAAGAGAAAAAAATCTACTTATTGCATAGTAGGTAGTGAGAAAAAATCAATTTTTATGTTTAACACGTTAGGTTGTAGCCAAACTTTTTTATCTGGAAGATTTTATTCATAGTTTCCATGTAAATGCCTAACGAAATTTGTTGCGAATTTGTTTATTTCTTTTTTAACGAAGCAATTAATCTATTTGGTTTTTTTAATTTCCACGTATCTTTTTACAGATTTGCTACGTTGCGAGTATGTAAAATTTCATAAAACATGCACACTATTTATTGTAGGTTTAGTTAGTTAGTTTAATCATAAAACGAAAACCTACTACTGCTAAACTTCTAAGTATGAATTATTAAATTTAATAAATATTTAATAGAAACGACGCTATGTTTGCGTTTCCCACTTTTAAAGTGCAACTATTTTCTATTTATTTACGCAATTAATTCGCAACTTCATCAAAAAAACAAACATTGTAATAAAACTTGCGCTTAAATAAAATAAAGATGTTTATTTAGTAAAGTGCATTACAATTTGCATCATGGAATGTTTTCAAATTCAATTTGAAAAGTTTAATTAATTATATTTGCAATTGATAATAAATCATTAATTAATTAATTGCAAATTGTAAATTTTATTGAATTAGTTGATAATTGACCGGTAGGTATATGAATTTATGATTACAACAATGTGTAATTAATAAGTTTTGTTGCTGATATCAAAAGTTTTAACAGGGAACAACGTTCGTACATAATTTTCCAATTTATTTATTTAAACATTTTGTAAATTTAAATTGTAATTATCTTTGCCGGCGTGCATGGAACAAAACTTGTTTCAGTAATACAACGACTACGACGACGACGTGGTAGGTGGATGCGGGATAAAAATGTTGAAGTAAATTGTGGCAGAAAAGTGTATCATGCATTTTTAATTTTCGTATTTAATTTCCATAGAGGTTTTCTATTCAAAATATAGCCGAGCTAATATTTAAGATTATTTAATAATAACATTTAGGTATAGACGTAACATGGTTTGTATGGAAAATATGATGTTACGTTTTCACACGATTTTAATAATATCTAATTTTGCTGCTGTTAAACAATTAATAGTTAATTATTAGATTTAAAAGATTAAATTATACAAGGATTATCTACTGTTTTAACATAAAATTTTATCAGGTATTTACTAATAAGTAATTTGGTAATCACTCGAACTTTATGCTAAAATATAAAATAAATAGTGAGAAAAAAATTCATATTTAATTTCCATAGAGGTTTTCTAAGCAAATATTTAAGATTATTGAATATTATCATTTAAGTATACATTGGCGAATAATAAAAAATACCGTCGGTTCGTTAAAATTTATATGTATAACAAACTTTTTGCATTATGATAGAGCTTTTAAAAGTGTCTTGTAAAATTTATAAAAGCACTGCTTTCACCACAAAGAGAATAATTATTTATATTACTTTTGAAGTGTTTTTTTTTATAATGTATGCATTTCTGGTTTAAATTATTTTTTGTATGTTTACCTTTATTTTATTAGATCGTGTGTGTGTGTGGGTATGCGAGAATGTGTGTTTTTAGTAAAAAAAAACCATTCCCTAAAGTATAAAAACGATAATAGCACCAATAAAACACCCACAATCAAGGGAGATATTTGCATTTCGAAATACAAATTGTAATTGTAATTGGACTAATAGTAAAACAAAGCCATCAATTTTCTCCACACGACTCTAAAAAGTAATCATTCAACTATACCGTAACAATTACATAAGCTCGTTAACCATAGCGCTCAGATAAAAATGCTAAATTGAATTTTGACAAATAAATAATACTGTCTACTAACTATAAGGTAAGCAAGTATCATTTTGCATAATTCAATATTGCATGAAGGAAATAATGATGTAAACAGCGAATATAATGAGTGCATATAGATATTTTATATTATCGTACAACTTAGATAAAAATACATAGCAAAACTTGATGAGTTGGTAGTTTGTCGGTAATTAATCAGCTTTACTATATATGATAGAGTAATAAATCATTTAATAATTGCAAAGTTTGCACTAAAAAGTATTTAATTGATATGCAGCGTATAAAGCCCAATTTATTATATAAATTCAATGGGAATTTATATAGAAATAATAAACTTTTGGTGTACTTTACTTAATGCAGTTAATTAGTCTCATAATTACGCGGAGCAACGAATAGGCAGAGAGAGTTTTTAGTGTTATTTATAGTTTATAATTTAGTTTTCAAAAACAACATGATATTTTTTATACAGCGCCCATTTTCACTAACGACACATCCATTAAAATTCCAGCGATTATAAATTGTCGTTCGGCGCTATTGTGCGCGACTTTTTTAATATATTAATTGTCAATTTATTTAATTAGTAAGATAAGCTGAATAATGGGTGATAAAACGTGGAATGTTTAATCTAAATAAATTGCTGTCGCTGTGTAGTAGGTATATATTGAAAATTTATTTTAATTATATTAATATCTGTCGATTGGGGGAAATAATGTCTAATAAAAAGCGAAAACTAGATCGAAGCCGAGTGAATAATGGAAGTCAAGTATTAAGTAAAACAATAGTCATATAAAAGTAAATAAAACTGAACGAAAATTAACTTTTCTTAACTTAGCTCCGTTGAATTCCAAGCAGCCTCTCAAATCTATTAAATTTCTTTTACAAGAATGCTTTAAAGAAATTCAATCAATTTCAAATTAGATGCAGGATTAAAGTTTTACAAGTAACAGGATTTGAGCTAATGATATACACTTTTTCATTGCGGATGATGAAAAAAAAATCACCCAACATCTACAACCAACGTGTACGACGAGTATATATGCCAACTAAAATAAAAACACACGAACCTGCTGGGGGAGGCGGGCGAGCAAGCAAAAAAAACTGGAATTAAAACGTACGGTATGTAAAGCGTCAAGTGTGACATGAACTAAAATAGAACAAAGAGTGTGTTAGGTGTGGTATACTTTGAACTAACAACCAATTATCTTACAACCAGACTTTGATATCGACGTAGTGTAGTTGAAAAAATATTTGCGCAATTATCGTTAAGTGCTGAAACAATATCATTTTGTTTTTCTTATATAAACAAATAGGTAATAACGTGTATAATATTGCACACTACTCTCTTTCCCGCCACATTTCATTAATTATTTCGTAATTACGACGTTTACTCGCAAAATTCAATAATTGAATGAAGTGTAGCATAGTAGTTTCATCGGTCGTTTTACTAGTGTTCTAAAAGACTACTAGACAATCCATGTAAAAATGCGAAATTGGAGAATGTCGACATACACAAAATACGTCGGTAAAAGTCCAAATATTTGGTTATATTTTTATAGAATTTAACTTTTACTAGTGTATATCTAAAACAATGAAATAAATTAACCGGATATGAGGCAAAATGGCTTAACCTATACAACTAAAATAAAAAATTACTTGTTTACTGTATATTATTTTTAAATTTTCATATATTCACCAAAAAATGCTCAACATTCTCAATTTTTCGGTCTTGCCTAATAACATATAGACTGTTTATTATTTGAGAAGTAAAACATTTTATAAATGTCAGTTTATATATCAAATATTTTATGTTTTACACTTAACACCAAATTCGGCGGACAAAACAATAGAATACGTAGCAGGATAGTGAAAATTACAATAATTTACGGTTTAAGACGTTGAGTGTAACAAATATTGCCAATAAGATATATATAATCATTTAAAGCATTTTAAATAATTGCCATAAAGAAAATACAGTAAAATTTCGGCTGCAAATTGTAATGAAAAACATGAAAGACCTCATTTCTCTATTTTTGCGAATTTTGTTCCTCAGCGTGATTTGCAGAACAATCTGATACTAGACTTACATTGCATTTTTTACAAACGTTTATATAATTTGAATGTCCAAGCCTTATTTAATTTTTAAATGTGTCATTGAGATTGTTCTATAAGTAAATAAATTTAAACATTAACTTTAAGTACACAAGAAATTGTAAAAAATAATCATAGTGGTGAATAAGAGAAAATAGCAAATAAAAAATTCTCACATTTTATATCAAACATCCAACGTTTGAGCTGTAATTTAATTTCTATAAATTCTTGTCTCCATCTTTAAGGAAACGATATAATAAAGTATTATAAGATAACATTGCTAAATGTCGTTTGGCATTGCTATTTACCGATATTAGCGTTTTAACTACAATTTCTTATTTTTTATCCATATTGTAATACAAACTATTAATTTTTAAGTAGGTTTTCACAAATTTAATTTAATTTATTTAATATTTATACAAAAATGCTTTTAAAATGAAATGAGTCAAAACTTTATAATAAACAATTCTTGTATTTGGTTTAATTTCAAATTTCCAATTTACTTTGCTGATGATTCCAACTTTGTGCAAAGTATCAAAAGCGAGTGTTTTTGTAATATGAACCAATAATTAAAAAAAGTTACATTGTTGTTTATCTTTCGGTGTGATAAGGTCAATAATTTGCGACAATTAAAAAAGTTTGGACGTAAAACTTGAGCGTTAATGCATATTTAAAACACACAACAAGAGAGAGCGGGTTTTAACATTTTTTCGCCGTTTGATTTGTGATGGTGAAACTTTTCTCGGTCCGGGCGCGATAAGTAATACAATAACGCGGCTGATATAATATAGTACGTTAATTGGGCTGCTTGCACTCACATTTAATTGTTCTAAGATTGCAACAAACTTACAAAGTGCAAACGGTTTGTAACTGCCAATTACAATTGTCACTATATTTAAAATGTCCTATGCAGGATGCATGTTCCATCCAACTATCTCCATTTACTACAACTTAAGCTTTTATATTATATCCTTTATATACTTTGTGTTGAAACGCACATACTATGTAGATATACCTGCTTAATATGGATACGACTTTCTAAACATGTTACAACATTATGCTTTTAACACTTCACCTTATACAGGCTTAGTTATCTACCAGCGACTGGATAGTTTATTATTGAGCTACTACCGATGAAGTTATTCAACATGGATTAAAAACTATTTGAAAAATGTTAAACAAGCGCCGATGGTAATTTTATCTACATATATATATAACAAAGTAAGAGTACAACTATTCGCCGCAAATATGATAGTTGTTAATTAAGTGCGCGACCATAAAGCTTCATTACGTCACCGCTAAAAATCCGGCTTAATAAATCAAAATTATTCAACGCAGTATACCAATGCGCTTTATATAAATAAACCCGTTGACTTTGAAAGTTGAAAACCAATCAATCAAACATTAATGTGCCGCAAACTTTTCTGCCACAATTGAAGTTGTTAGAGATGTTAGATTTATTATAGGAGAGAGAGAGAGAAGCAAAAAAATACCCACCACTCGCATTAAATTATAAATCACTGCGTTTTTTTATTATGATCGGTTGATAAATAAACAATCTATTCAGAATATTTCATGCCTTGTAAAGTTTATCAATTTAACAAGTATATTTTTGCGCCGAATCCATTAATTATAAACGCTTCTTTTAATTAAATTGTTTATAAGATTACCCATTTGTTTTGTTGAATTTAATGAATTGCTTTATTACAATTAATTATGCTCTTCTAGAATGTGCTGAGAGCGTTACATACTGAATATTAATAGTTTTTGATATAATAACAATGGACGTGCATGCACCCTTACATTAATTTTTAATCAATAACAAAACATTTAAACTTTAATAGATAATAGGTTAATTCAGAATTATAAGAAAAGAGAGACAAAAAATGCTTTCAAATGAATCTAAAGTGAAATAATTAAATTTTAAATTGTTTTTTTTAACACAAATGGACTTTTTCATATAAAAACTCAGTTAAAAATTAATCCATAGGTAAATTTTACGAATTTAGGTAATTCTAATTCTAAAACCTAGAGATGTAAATGGAATTAAATATCAATTTTCATCGAAACCAGTCTCAAACCCATAATAAAAATATTAAGCTACCTTTCATTTCATTCCCAATGACTATAATCTCAGTTCCTCCTAATACCTCAGGGATCCCAAAATTATGATAAATATTTGTTAACAAAGTTGCCAAATATAACATTAGACAACACGTCTAATCCTATCATGATCAACTGATTGTAAATTTAACAGGACATATATCTTAGCTTATTACGTATTTCCATAATCTCATGGGATTTCCAAATTATTGGTGATTCCATCCAGTATGCGTCAGCTATTTTCATTTTATTTTCTACCATTACCTCTGATACTAACAATAAGACAATTTGAATCACAATCAACCTACCCAATCTAAGAAGATTCTAATGGGTGACCATCCATTTGCCCATATCTAGTAAGTCTTCTATAACTATATTAACGATTCTCTTAAAATTTGAACGTTAAAATTTTATTTTTTGGAAATTACTCTTATTTTATTAAACTTACTCACTTTGCTTAAGGTTCTGGCACCTTGGGAATGTTGAGTTCTTGGCAACTGCCCAAATGCCATGGTCTAGTTACACATCTGATAAGAATTAGGCAAACTAAACTTAATTATGCCTTTCATTGATGACTTTTTCGTCTAGTGGAAAACAATATTTTGTCACAGAGAAATAAAATTTTTAATGTGTATCCTATAATCTAAGAAAAGAAGAATAGTTACATAAAACAATTAATTTAAAAGTCAATTTTGAAACAAACATGTGTCCCCAAATCTACCCCAATACTTAATACGGTGATAAAATATAAAAAATTCAATACCTATTATTTATGATTCTATCGCATCGCAAAATGATTTAAAGCGATTTTTAGTTACACCAGCATTTTTTATTATCTCCTGATTGTAAACAACTCTCAGCTTCTGTTGACTTTCGCGCTGCTCAGAAATTTAACGTAAATATACGACACACTGGCATACTGTGTTAGTGTCGATTTGGTGGAATTGGTTGTGTGAGCAAGTCGCCAAATTTGTATTATAATTATATATATTTGTATGTGTGTGTGTATGTGTGGAACAACGTTTTGTTTTTAATTAAATTTAAAACTTTTTTTTAATCCAATGCATTCTAAAATTTAATTTTGCTCTGCATTGACCCTTTACTCACAGAGCGCCTTTGTCTAAATGCAATTGTAAAATTAGATTTAAGTGCTTCTTTATTAAATGATCTTTTGTTTGTGGAAATTGTGTTTGTGTTTATCTTGAAACGGAATGGAAATATTTTCATAGCAAACACGTTTTTTTCTCTCCAACCATCTGAAAGGCGCGCGTACTTTTTTTCCTTCTTCGCGCGATGGTGCGTATTATATAGGTTCATGTAATTTTTTTCATTAAGCACGTCAGGAGAAATGAGAGAAACAAAATGGGAGCAGATTCAATTTCCTGAAAATTTCCCACAAAAACGACTAAATAATTCATTCCGTATTATATAGATAGTTAAATCTCATTATGGACCTCGGCTGCACTGTAAAATCTTGATTAAAATTAAAAATTAACTGGAGAAATATGTAGGCAGTTAAAAAAGTTTTTAAGCACGGGAAAAAATTGCACAATTTACCCTTCATATTCATAAGTCATTAAAATGGAAATAATATTATTTTTTATATTAACTACCACTCGGCGAATTTTTCTCGATAAATGTTTTATAAAGTGTATACGACGTTAAGCTGCAAACTGTTCACAACGTGCGCTTTTTAAAAAAGGTAAAAACTTTTGATGCAATTATTTATATAAATAATGCATTAGTGTAATTATTGTAATAATAAAGTTTCAATTTTATTACTCAATATATTTTAAAGAGAACTTTTATATACGTGCATACTCTCTAATAGAGCAATTTCATAAAATATCGATTTGCCTTTAAGATTGGGAAACAAAATAAAAGCCGCAAAGCATTTTTAAGTTTACTACCTTAACAAACGCTAATTTCTGTATGAAGTTTACGCTTCTAAACGCAATGACCACAATACAAAGTGCTTTACAAATAATGTAAGAACATTCATAATAATTGTAATTGATTTAGGTATATAGTTGAAAGAAAAATATTATATAAGGAGCAACTAAAAAAAGTGCTGCAAAACGGACAATAAAATCTGTTTTTGTGCCGCAATAAAAATTTTATACAAAAATTTAGTGTATTTCGGATTAAGCGCTGTTATTAATTAAGGTATTGTGATTGAAGCTATAAAATGGAGTTGAATAGCACACGTAGTACGCTAATTGGAATGTAAAAAATATTAGTATTACTTGAATTTTCATATTTTCCAACTATTTATTGTACCATTTTGGAAGAAGCTTTATACGCATAATATTCAACTTTGCTTTATTGCTTCAATCATTTCAAAATCTTGTAATAAACCAAAAATTCAAAATATCCCAAGGCAAATTTTTTTCCTCAATAATATTTATATTAAACGCCTAAAAATAAAGTTTTAGATGAAACAGACTTATCCAATATATCAGATGAAGTGAAAAAAATTGTATCTGTCTTCATTCTGTAGCAATGCAGTGCACTACTATAGAATGTCTATAGTGCAAAATGTTTGTATCTGAATATTGTCCTACCACATCGTTGGATTTATACGTATTGGTTCATGTGATTATTGTTTTGTTCACCACTGAAATTCCCAGCTCTAACTCACTGTGATTATCTCATATAAGGGGCATGTTAAATTTTGTGTCTTCTTTTCTGCACGTCTGGCAGCTACTAAAACATCGACTAATTGTAGTTGAATTAACAATAATATTATCTTATTTTTGTATTTGGTTGTGTTAGAGCTGCGATATTTTTCTATAAGGAGTATGTTAAAACCTGTCTCTCCATTTCTGCAGATCTTGCAACTACTGAAACAGCAACGAATTGTGTTCGTAAAATTAACAACGGATATTATCTCATGTTTAAATTTAGTTCTGTTGGAGTAGGTGATTATTAGTTTATTAACCACCAATGTGATCTTTTCCTTTAAGGAGTATGCTAAAACATGCCTTCTCATTTCTGCAGGACTTGCAACTACTGAAACAGTAAGTAATTGTGCTCGCAACAACGGATATTATATAATTTTTGTATTTTGTTTTATTGAAGCAGGCGATTATTAATTTCCTGACCACCAAGATCCCCACTGCAATCTTTTCCTATATAAGGGCTTAGTTAAAGCCTGTCCCCTCATGTCTGTAGGACTCGCAACTACTGAAGCAGGGAGTAATTGCGCTCGAATAATTAACAACGGATATTCTATCACGGGAGCGACAATATACCGACTTGATATTTGCCATGTCACCGGAGGGGCACACATTGAGCATCAATAAAAACTTATATACACGTAACAATAGTATTTCACGGTAAATTTGATTAATCAAAATAAAGTAATTGCAACGCTGGTAGCCATGATTTCGCTTTGTCCAATCATATATAAAACATTCTGTATATATGTTTCTCACAATCAGTAAGAACTTACATACGCACACGTAATAATAGTTAGTTTCACTGCAAATTTGATTAATCAAAATAAAGTAATTGCCACGTTCGCAGCCACGAATTCTCTTTGTCGCACGAATTAAAAAAACACTGTGTATATATGTCCTTTGGTTTGTGGATCAAGCTGAATAATTACCAATCAACACGTTACCGTGCGCGCGCTTGAATTAGACTTTATTTATTAGAATATTTATTGTAAAACTTTCGTGCGGCAAGATTGCAAAATAAAATTTGATTTACTATTAGTGTTATTTATGCATCCACATAAAACAGTTAGCTTTATGTAGTATTTGTTTTGTTAAAAAACATATTATACTCATAAACAAGTCCAATTAAATTACAAATGCCAGCCCGAAAATTTAATGTTAATTATTGAACAATTTAATACAATTCGAATTTCATTAAAATTTATTTTATTAGAAACATAATTTGTATCTACGTGTAGTGTGATTGGTAAAAATATATATATTTTTGTTAATATCAATATATGGATTTGTTGAAATTGCAGTATTGAATATGAAATTATTGTGGTTATGGATTTATATTATATATGCAGCAGTACTTACTGTGAATTCGTTTCTTATCAATGCTTGTTTGAATATCAATAACACATTTATCACATTCCTGCGACCATAACTGGCATTAATATAATAGCAGAGCATTCCAATTTTCTATTATACGACGCTAAAAATA
>JARJDW010005379.1:0-11098 GCA_030264715.1 Adinopsis sp. GC000173
AAATGAAGAAGGAATGATTTGCTGATAAATGTGAATGAAAAACAAAATAGGCACAATCATAAATTTGCTGTTAATTTAGCATACTACTTTAGCGAAATTTGTTCGTGTATTAATTAAGCACTCGACTGACTTTTGCAATTTTCGGATTATATGATATTTATTACGGTCTGAGAATATTAAAATTGCGCCAACACATAAAAATTGATGAATTAACCGAAAATATAAGCGTGCACATTTTAAATTCATTGTAGAAATGTTGAGGAATATCTTATAATTAAATCTGCATGCTGGAGGTAATTGTTTTAATTCCGTTTATGTACCTAAGGGCTATATATTTCCTGCTGTATGGTGAGATAACAATCTCTTAAATAGTACTGCAAATGTTGTGTTATATTCAGGATCGGCATTGAAATTATCATTCGCGCACAACAATCAGCATGCAAGAAGAAATTCATCAAGCGCTTCTTGCATTTTTGCACACAAATCATATCAAACAGCGCGAATTTATTAATTAAATAAAACTGGAACGTTTCTTTGATTTATGCGTGGCGGATGAAAAATTATTCAAGTACGTGTCTGTTGCAAACCTATCTTATCACGATTTGCGCGCTAACAGAATTGTTGTTTCAAGTTGCAATTTTAAAATTGTATGGGGTAATTAACATGCTACAAGATAAATTTGTATTGTATTATCGTGATATATGCATGTAAAATTTATTTATTGATAGACTAATGAATAATTCACAATCCAATCAAAAAATGTATAATAATTTGATTGTATGATGATTTTATCATATTTTTTCTCTATAGTATTGGGAGTTGCATTATTGCCACATCACATTGCAAAAATTAGTGTTTCAATAATTTGTTAAGTAATTAGTTTTACATATAGGTAATACAACAATATTAATTGATAATTCTAAATACATGATTTACATCATTATGATGATGATTCAAAGAAAAACAGATTACGCCATTTTCATAGCAATTTTAATTAATACTAAAAGCAATTCTAGTAATCGAATTAAATTTATATATGTAATTTACAATAATTTATATATAATAAGGCTTGCCTCTATTTGGAATTCGTTCATCCATCATAGAATCTCGTCCACAAAATCCTCTATTATGTACTTATGACATAAATAGCTGTTATACAAGTATTATGAGGTTCTTTTTATTGTCAATTTAACAACGTTTACAAGTAAGTATACGTCATTTTATATAAATTTAAAAAAATATTTCTGGTACTAAGGTAGTTATTAAAAATACATTCAGGTTTTAAGTTATTATCAATTTTACAGACAGGCAACATGGCGAGTTAATAAAAACGTGATAAGAAATTATGGAAAAACATAAGATTTCCAGAATGTAAAGATAGTATACTAATAAAAAATATCGATAAACCCTCACTATTTGTTAATTAGACCATTCCTCTCACTCTAGTTACTAGTACAATGCGAATATATCTAAAATGCAATATTTGATACATTTTAAGTTTTCTGCTTGCTTGACTTCTTCACACAAAATCCTAAATCCTAAGTAAGAGTATCCTCTTCCAGTTTCGTATTTCTTCCAATATTTTGTGGTTTTATTACCTTTTTTGCCTCACATTGATAATGACAATGCTAATTGTCGTATACCATTGTTTTCTTGGACAAGAACCAGATGGATCATCAAGTTCTCAACTGCTCTTTTAACTCAATGCATTCTAAATTAGCTTTTCAATTCCCTCTGAAAATGTACGTTTTTATCCCTGAAATGCTTGCTTTACCAGCTAAGAAAGCTGAAAATAGGCGCTTCTAGTAAATGGCAATACAGTTGTTACAGTTGAAATGTCGTTGTTTCTCAGTATACAAGGCTAAAGTCAAAACCTGAATGTCGCCTTCATATATGGATACAGTGGAGTGTTGTCCTAAGACGCGAATTAAGAAACAATTTAGTTTCATTTATGCAGCTCAAACAAAAAGGTAATTTTATTTTCAAATTTAATTCTCTAAATTATTACAATACTCATGTATTATAATATAGATTCGAGCAATTTGAAGTCAATTATTGTTGTACTAAAAATAAATAATAATCACGGCACATTTTTCTTAAACATAATTTCACTAACAAAACTTAAAACAGATTAAGTAGAGTAAAAACTTTCTTAAATCTTATATCAACGCGGTCCAAATTAGCGTATAGTTTAAATTGCTTTTCTCTATTGCTTTATAAAACTGGACTTTAATCTGCGTGAAAAAGTTAAAACTTTATTGCACCTATTTATACAAAAGTCATGACTTTTATAAATAATTTAAACAGCATTTGGAAAAATTATAATAAACTGATTAGATTATTTAGATAGATGCAAATTCCATGAATTTTTTTTCAGAGCAATGAGAGATAAAAAATGAATAAAAAATTAGCTCAACAATTCAGCAACAAATATATTCGAAACATATAATCTATTTTTTAAATAGTTATTTGTACCCAAATGCTTTCAATATTATTAGCAATTTCAAAATGTTATTGTGTAACAGTTTTTTATTTAATTTAACAAATACCAGGTATACATATTTAAAATGCGGTATTTGGTTCCATTTTAATTAATGATGTTTTTGTTTACAATGTACCTCATTAATGTAAAAATTGGATTAATGGATTAATAATTATCGAAATGAAAAATTTCTATAGCTAGGTTAATTATACGCAATGTATAATTTTGAGTGGTGCGCCTGGCCAACAAATGAAAAAAAATTAATAATAAGCGCGTATTGTTTATATAAACTGGACGCCATTAGTTGTTATTAAACTTTTCTCATCTATCAGTTTTTGCTAGATTAGATACAAGTAGTTTTGGCATTGATTTTGAGCATCCTTCATTTTAAGAACCCAATCTACTACTATTAGAAAAACGAAATCCACTGTCCCTCGGGGGAGAGCTCCAACCCCCCTCAAATAGTAAAAGAAAATCCCTTTTACTTCGCATCTATATATAGAAAGCCGGTGTGCGGCGTGGCGGCGGCTCGCTTTCTTCATTCTATATACTTACCCAAAAAAAGGTGAAATCCACAACTTAATCATAAATTAATTTTCTATAATCTGCGCCTGGCTTTTTACGATGATGTTCGTTGATGAACAAAGGCATCAAGCTCATCGATTTATTATATTTTATATATCTATACAGACATCTAAAACTCTTAGAAATTGTAGAGAGCTTTTTGTTTGTACGCATTTTGCTATTCATCTTATCTGTGACAATGCGGAAGTGATGGATTTTGCACAAAGAACAATTTGTTTCTTGCATGTGGTTCTAAGCGAAAAGCACACAACGCTTACGAATCCATTATTTTATAGAATCCGCACACAAATTACAATATATATAAAAATCCATCAAAATCATTTATGATTAATATTTCGAAAGGTAGTTTTATAAATTTCCACAATTAATAAAGAGTGGCTCGTTATTCATTTTAGTTTTAAACTTTAAATTGATGATTAGATTACTATTACTATTCCGCTCGGATTACATTTTCAAAAAAAAACATGTAATTGAATTCCAATTAATCATTTCAACTTTAAATAAGTAAATAATATCAATTGCGCAGTAAAATGAAGTTTTAATGGAAATTACTTATGATAATTCTTTAACCATTTGAAATTCGCACAATTAAAATGACATAATTTTTAATTAATTGTAGTGGCAAACTTATTTAAATTGCCGATTAGATTACAATTAAAATTGCATTCAAATTCATTTAAAAATATTTTAATTTTAGAATAGAAACCTACATTCCATTAAAACCAACTTGTGTTAGTGACAGACACCTTTATGTATGTAATAAAAAATATTTTCGTTAAATTTTTTACATTCTCCGATTCATATTCACATTTACTTGTTTCAGTTAAAAATATTACACAAAATGCATGAATAATACAAACTTTTTTTATTGTTCTAGCAAGAGTTTAATTTTCGAACGATTCTAGTGCGTTTTTTATAAAAATGTCTAAAATTCTATATATTTGTACGGTAAAAATTTGCATAAAATTGTTCTATTTGTGGAAAATAAAAATATTTTGTAATTTCTTTAAAAAAAATTACATTTTTGTCTGCATTTCATAAAAATATATCACATTTCGTAATTTATTATTATAATATTGGTTCAGTATTGTCTGTGTGTACCTTAGCTTATAAAATTAACGTCCCACTTATTTTGCTACTTCATCAGCTATTTATTGGCATATTTATACAACTATTATTTCTAACCACTTCAAAAATAATTTTGTGACTTATCCATTTTGGTTTCACTTTCGTAATTCAAAGCAAGCAAGAACTTACCTGTAGTCAAGAAAGTAGACGAAATTTGTGAAATATTAAGAATAAAACTAATGATTATTTATTTCGAAATTAGTGAAATATTTAATTAGTAAATGAATTAATATATGTTATGTTGCGTTGCATTTAGGTACGAAAGCTAATTAATTAATTTTATTTTACCGATATTACAGTACAATAATTAGGTGGGTATAAACATTTTGTTTTGAAAAGTAGCCCGCTATTAATTTCAGCGTATACAACTTATTCAAATTGATGATTAGATTTACAATTAAAACCATGCCCGAATTCAATTAAAAATATTGTAATTGCATGCCAACCTAGATTTTAACAAAACTAGCCCAGCCAGATAATAGCAACACGCTGATAATAATTAACGAATAAAACAATTTGATAATTTCGTGCTTATTTATAAAATGCAGCCGCTATTTCTATTCGTTAAAATTCACAATGTTATTATTGATAGTGTCGCTGCTGTTAGGTATGTCACATGTCGCATTATTAATACACGTCGAGAGAATGAATCTACATAAGAAAATAATAAAAAGAGATTTGGTGCGCAGGTGTGGCTAATGGTGATCGTCCAGCGAGCTTCTATTTGGTTACAAATAATGGGGTGCAGGAGATAGGGACGCGTCGATCGCCGAGCGATGCATTCGAGCCGAATTCATGTTTAAAATTTATAATTCACGGATGGACGGAGGACGCAAATCGAACGCATTACGTAAAAATGGCCGAAGCATATTTGAACAAATCGCCGTGTCATATCGTGCGCGTCGATTACTCCAAGATAGCCAGCCAGAATTATCTGCTCGCTGCTCTATCAGCCAAGGAAGTGGGTAAGCCAACCAAATTATTACTTATACGATGATACTACGATCAATGCAGATTGATTTTTATTAGCTCAATTTTCAATTTATTTTACTGCAAAACTTGTTTAAACTATTGATTGGATTACAATTGAAATTGAACTCGAATGTAAAATATACCGGGTGTTTCATTTATAATAGTAACTTTTTTATTTAGAGGTCAAAATATTAATTTTAAAACCAAATTGGGAGCTTTAGCATAATAATTGATAAACTTATTGCTTAAAAGTTTAGAATAAATCTGGTTTTAAAAATAAATGTTAACTTAAAATTGAAAGTATTTTGATGCCACTTGGTAAATTTAATTGTGAACCAATCAAGTCTTTTATATTTATAATATTTTAACTTGAAAGAATAATTTTTCTTTTCGAATGAAAAGTATGTTATTTATATATTGGAGAATCAAAGAATTGTGCTAAAATGGCAATTTACGTAGTAGCGTAGAATGTGGGAATGATCAACAATTCACTTGCCCCTATTGTATACCCTTAATAGTAGCCAGAAAACTTTCTTTATCATAATTTACTACAAATTTAAGTGCTTACACATCCTGCCAATTATATTTTGCATCAAATAGTTTTAAGCACCCTGTAGTGCAGTAAGATAAACAATTTTGTTTAAGTAATTTGTGTTGAATCTTAATATTAAAAACTCTAATTTGATGATTCTACGTTTATTCCGATAATTAATAAAACACCCTGTATATTTATAGTAGGTACTTATATAGTTTTGGCCAAAGATGTAGCCAATAAAAAATTAACAGACCTTTATCTGATTTCGGTATTTAATGGCGCTGAATGGTTAAAAACAAACGATCGAAAAAATTAAACAATGATGTCGGCTTAGTCCCGCTCAATTGACTTTTCAAATAAATCGAGTCATATAGTTTTATTAGCGCGCCACTCGAATTGCTGACAAAATGTATTTAATAACATGAAAAATTGTGTAATTCTATCTAGCAGAATATAAGTACATACATGCATTTCATTTCAGCGAAATGTAAATGCAAACATGTACGTTATTGCAAATATTAAAATCTATCTGTCGGTTTTAGTATATTGCATTTTTTTATTCCACAAATTCGCCGAATACTTGTTGCTACTTAGTGCTGCGTTTCATCATCATTGCTACTATTTTTACTTCGTTTGCGGAAATTCTCTATTTGCTCATTCTTACAAGCTATAAAATAATATTACTATACATTATAACGCACACGCTGAAATCCTTTATTTCGTGAACATTTCATATTTTGACTGATTATTTAGGGTTTTATTACTATTTCAAGTGTCTTCTTACTCAACTTGTATATTAGATAATATTCGAATTGTAAGTGATCAGAGCGCAAAATAACAGATTTTGGCATTTTATCGTATTCATATATAGGTATAATAAGCGAATCCCTTTACAATTTGTGCAGCTTGAAATGCTAATATTAGTTCAGTCCTTTGCCAGTCGCAGAAGCTAGCAATCTATTAAAATATTAACGAAAATGAAACGACTCGTCACCGTTAAATAAAAATGATATGTTATAAAGATTTAATTCACGAGCACATTATTCAAAACTTATTACCTATAATATATTTATGTGTTTTATGAACTATACTTAAATCTTGGTTTAAAATTTGCTAGTAAACTTTAGTTATTTGCTTTTATTATAAATATTATATTCATTACTTCCACATAAAGGACCAAATAAACTTGTTGCATATTTTCGATTTTACAGCCTTTTGTTGCTAGTTAGAAGTTGTATAATATTAGCTAATTTTAGTCCAGTGCATTATTGGTTAGTTAGCAATCTATTAAAATATTAACGAAATTTGAACCCCTTGTTAGTTGTCCCGGAAACGTTCATTATTTTGAAAAGAAATAAAAAGTTCTAATGCAAAAGCACATTACTTTTACAACAGCTGTATCAATTTGAGTATTTCTTCTTTTTCATATTGTACAATCAATTCTCATTATTTTTATAAATAAAATGCCAAACAATTAAGCCAATCTTAAAAGTTTACTATATGATTACTTGTTAGTAGATTCTTTATGAAGCAACTAGACAGCGTGAGACAAACTAATAATGTTTTTTAAGTGAACTCTCAACAATAAGATAAAGTGAAAAATTTAGTACATCTTTAAAATATCAAAGCATGATATAAGTCAACTTGACAATCATATTAAAATTATGATTTAATGCAATATCTAGTTCACAGTAACTGATTAAAATAACAAAAGTAAATTCCTTTCCACACATACAAAAATTATGTTTGAAGATCTGACGGCTGTATCGATAACTATTCTAGAAAACACTAGATTATCATCATCATTGGCATCAGAACACTGTAATATATATTTTTTTAATTAATGTGTTGCAATTCCAGTAGTATAAGAGTATGGATCTTAATTTTATTTACTTTGCATTGCCTACATAGCACTTAAAATTACAAGATAAATTTCATATTAATTGTCTTGTCCAAGCGACTTCAAGATATTGGCTCTAAATTTGCTACTACATATAATTCAAATATTTATTTTTATTTCGAATATTAGGTAGGTAGGTATATGTTATTATTTATCTAGCGAATATTGCAAACGAATACTTGCTTACTTTGATTAATATTATTGAAACATTCTTTATAGATTTATCTAATTACTTGATTAATGTCAATGCAGGTGATTACGTTGGGGAATTCATCGCATATTTAATGGAGAAATATATGATTCCACATCGGAATGTCCACGTGATTGGACATTCGTTAGGCGGCCAGGTTTCCGGCTATGTTGGACGCAAAGTTTACAGAAAAACCGGCGAGAAAATTGGTCGAATAACCGGATTAGATCCGGCACGACCGCTCTTCGAAACTCGTCCAGACAATGAACGGCTATGCCAAAACGATGCCGAGTTTGTTGATATTATTCACACGGATGCTGGCGCTCTTGGTTATGCCGATCCGCATGGCACCGTCGATTTTTATCCGAATGGAGGCACCGCCACACAGCCAGCATGCAAAATCAACTACGACAAAGAGATTGCCGAACTGAATTTCTTCTACATTTACGAGATGTGTAAGCATTTTAATTCCCATCAATAATTCATATATTGAAAGCGCATTGAAACTTTGCCCCTTTTGTTGATGATTATTTATATTCCAGTCTGTATTTTGCGGAATTCCCATTGGTATTTATTGATCGCAATTGTGCTCAGCAATTTTGAAAAGTACCAATATCTGTCAAAATCAATTGCGATACATCACTACTAATTTATAGCGGCATTGAAAATAAATAATAACAAGCGTTTTCTAGATCCTTGCAGCCATCACCAATCATTTGAATTCTTCACACTTTCCATCGACAGGGATATTGATGCATCGAAATGCAACTCATGGAACGATTACAAAAAAAATTATTGTAACAATACGAAAATATTGTTTGGCGATCGTGTACCAACCGATGTTCAAGGAATTTATTATCTTGATATGTAATGTAATGCAATACTATTATAAATATACACATTTTTAGCAACTTTGCGTTGCATTGTTTGTTAACTTCTTCCACTAAAACCGCAAACTAAACTTTACTCAATACATTTATGTTTTTAAATATTTATATTTATATATTGTTGTTGTAATTAGAAAAAAAATGATGAAATATTAATGCAAAGCTTATTTTTTTGTTTGTGAGATCTACTTAACACTTATATAGTGCGTAATGGTTCTTTGTCCGAGAGTCCATCAGGTTCATTTGATACGGGCATATTATACAATATCGCATTTGCAGGACCAAAAAAAATGTGGATTTTTCGAGCAACAATTTATTGTATATTCAGTTCAATAGAAATAAAGTCGAAGTGGAATCGCTTCAAAATTGCTTTGCAATGCCAATTCTTCTTACGAATTACGTCGTCCTATTATAACCAATGTAAACTGTAATCTATCCTCAAACTAAGGATACAAACCTCTAAGGTAGGTCAAGAATATCATTGGCAAGCAGAACCACATAACAATTTATAGGCGCAAACGATTACCTCAAGTGTTAAAGAGAGCTACTTATTAACATTTGCGTGAAATATCAATTTGCGTCTGAGTTATAATGTGGTTATGGTTCATAATGATGTTAGCAATCGTAATTACATAGAAAGTCATAAGTAAGAAGAAAGTCATGTGTTATAAGCATCACCTAATATGGAAGTACGCAAAAAACTGCAAACCTATTCATTATGTTGAAATTTATTATTATTTACTAATCATACTAGTTTTTTAGAATAATATAGGTATATCTACAATGATTAATGGAGTAGTAAATTATCTATTAAAGGGAACAAAAACCCAAATACTTAAACGCATAAAGTAATAAATCATTTGCCAACCAACAATATTATAATATAATCACTTTAATTTAATTTTTATGTTTACTGTAAAATAAGCACCTTATATACAAACATTAAACCGTATTTTACAAGGTTCTTTTTATAAAAACTTTTCGTATTTCATCTAAGAGCATTTTTTGAATTGTTACACAAATTGAATAAATTTATGATAAACTATTTCATTGATTATTTCATTTAATAATCAATTTACAAAACCCTTAAATCTAAACAAAAAGTTTGGTTGGGAAACTATATCGAGAAAATTTAGTGGTCACAAGCTTGAAACTTGTTTGTGTTCTTACTAATATTTTGTCAAAACTTATTTAATTTGTAGTTTGTAACTCACTTTAGCATTATTTGGTGACGCGCAAATAAACGGATGTTCGTTGAATTTACGATTATTATCTTGATATAATACAATAATGTATAAACTATAAAACAAATGAAAGCATATTTGTACGTAATATCGCTCTATTATAGCGCAGCGCCGCTTTGAATGAGCGAAATTGATGAAATTTATTGCGCTTTTAGCTCGCGTGATTTTTATATATTGCCTTTTAGTCTTATACTTGTAAATATGTACATATATTTTTATTAATAATCCAGGAAAGAAAATGCTTTTTTAAATGGTCCTGTTTTATATACATATATAGGTACATGCATTACATTTTCCCACTTTTAATGCGCGCGCGGGCGTTTTTCTTTTCCATTTCACTGTTAATAGAAAAATTAAAAGCTTTTAGTACGCTTGCACGTAATTTTTTTCGTGGAAGGCGCGCGCGTTGCCTGCTGCTGCTTTCTTCCGCTTTATTTTCTTATTTTCCGAAGCTAGTACATATATACCGCACAGTATACGTCTTGTTACAAGTTTTTAAGTAATACAAGAATCAATAGCATACAATTAGTTAACAGTAAAATTGTTAGCGCATTGTGCTGCAAGCTCCCACTTATCGATAAAAACATTTAATTATACATTTTTATTATAGGTATAGCGTTATTGGAAAAGGTGCACAATGAAATACCATTCCGTTGATGCATATATTTAAATATGATTTTATTTATATTAACTTTTAGTATAGGTATATAGGTATATGTTATTAAAAATAAATTTATAAAATTCGCCACGCTTTCCATTGCATGTGTCTGCTATTGTAGAATATTAGCCCTTTGCACTCTGTAAATAATTTGCAACAAGATTGAAAACCGTTTTATATCAACATAATATACTTAAATTAGTATATTCATCAAATATAATATGAAAAAAAGGTTACTACCTTGCAAAAAATGGGTGTGTGTCAAATTATATAAATATATTGCTTTATAACTGTTTATAAACTTTATGCATTAAAATTATTTTTAAAACAGGTGCAACTAACATATATATCTAAATATTAAGTAAGATTTGAATGACTTATGGCGTTAAAAATAGGTAAATATTGCTATAACAAAATGAGTAGTGTCCGGGCAACTCTACCAACATAAACTTAGTGATTTTCTGAATTTATTTAATTTTATATTGTATATAAACACACCCTAATCAACCTATAACAG
>JARJDW010005388.1:0-20743 GCA_030264715.1 Adinopsis sp. GC000173
AATTCTTGCAATATTTTTGTAAACAATTTTATGGGTAAAATAATTTGAATGTCTAAAATTAGAGAAATTGTTTAACATTTTTTTTGCGTCAATACTTTTTAAGCTATTTCAGTTTGTGTAAAAAACAGTTTTACATTTAAATGTAATATTCTTGCAGTATTAGACTCGGGAACAGTCTTTCCAGAGGTGTTTACGAAGCCTTTAATACACTTGGCGATGAAATCATAAAATTAATAAAATAACGTGACTGGTAAATTTTAATATTTAAATGTAATTTTTTTAAATATTTTATGTAAACTTACATTTTCTTTAAATATTTGATATATTTAATTAAGAAAATGTCACAAAATGTATAGTTTGAACAAATCTAAATGATTACACACCAGAGTTCTTCAAACTTGGCCCTGCGGAATCCTAGAATTTCTTCCTCGTTTATTAAAGACTAAAACTGTCAAATCACTGATTTTCTGTATAACATTTTTATTGCCCAAAATTGAACAAATGCCAGTGTGTATTGAAAGGTGAGAAATTATTTTACACTCCATTAGAAACATGGAATTTTTACAAGTTCCAGGTTATTCCATAAGGTATAAGAGGTTGAAAATCCCTGATCTGCTTTGAAATACACATAAAAAAGATGGAATTCCATATTAACACCTTCTATACTAATTTCTCAATCAGTTTATATCCCTTTTATGAGCGATAAATTTTTATAAAAGCAAAACTCATTACGTTACATTAAATTTATCGCTGATGTTTAGAGTCTGTTCCCTTATAACGCTTTTTTTTCCTTCCTCGAAAAGGGATTATATCAGCTTCATTTGACGATGAAAACTTTATAAACACAACTTGTGGGACCGTAATAAATAAAAAAAACTTGTCGCATGTAATATTCCAACAGCAAAAAAACTTTAAACCGCAAGCAGTTTATCTTTGTTGAATTTCCGCAATAATGATATTATGAAAACTTTCGTAGTGATGAGAATTAAATTTGTTTTGGTGTTGTCGTAAATGTTGTCATAAACATTGTCGTATGTTTACATTGTTATTTATTGTTTTCAGGAAAGATTATCATCAAGTGAATGAAACTGATCCGTACTTACCGCCGCCAGCTGCAAGCCAGGCGATAGCAGCAAGGACTTTACAACGTAGCCAAGGGTCGTCTTATCTTCCCGATACTCCCCCACCCAGCTACACATCTGTTATGATGCATAATTGCATACCAACTTCTTCCAATCCCATGCATGAAGCTCAATCTTTAATGTATTTATTTGTACCAATTTTTATTTTATTATGATTTTCTATTATCAATTTTTTATTATCAAACGTCATTATTATTATTACTGTTATTAGTTGCATGCGCAATTTATCCAAAAATACAAAAACGAGCTTGATTGATTGAAAACGTACATATATATTAGCGAACTGAATGAATGAATTACTAGGTGGCTATGTGCAATGTAGAGTGCATTTATCGTTACAGAGATGGGTGCGACATGCGACCGCCCGACCATCACCGAGGAGCCCATATGTCTCATCTCCGAGGGCACACCCTCGGACGCCTCCCGTCTCATCATCATGAGCAACTCTCAGGACCTAACAATGGCAAGTACGCGACTTTGAGCAAACAATGCAAGACGCTGGAAAGCTCTGACTTCTACTGAGATAGGTAATCAATTCAAATACGAGATCTATTCAAGGAATTTGGGATGCTTTACTACACTTTCATCGCTATAGCAAACAATCGATTTAATTTCATTGCGACGAGCGCGAATATTTAGATCAATAATGTAAAATTTCCGCTTACTTGCTAAAACGTTGCGCAATTTAGCAAAACTTTATCGAATGAATTCTAATTAAACTTTCTGACAGTTTAGCTATTAATAAAGGTGCAAAATGTTGCTGCATGAAAATTAATACAAACACTTGGTAATTTGTTTAAAAATAGTAATGATAATAATTATGAGCGAGTGAGCACTTAATATTCCATAAGCATGACGCAAATTAAAAGTCATATATAATCCCAAATTGCTTTTATAATGTCGCACGTTTGCGCTATTAAAAACGCAATTATACATTCACTCATTCTCTTCTGTTTAGGGCTGCCTGCAAGGATTTCCCAAACTTTAAAGGTTTTAAGTTCGATCAGCAACCGCCGCACCAACACCCGCAGCAACAGCAGCAACCGCTACCACCACAGGTGACGGCGCACCAACACCAGCACCAACACCAACAACACCACCAACAGCAACGAACTGCCAATATCAATAAGTTCAGTTCGTTGGGTCGCCGACCGCTGCCCCAGCTGCCCGATGAGAAAGGCCGCAAACAGCCACAGATGCCGAAGGTGCCGACGACCATTTCGCAAACGGTCGAACAGCCATCGCTCAACAATCCGGCGAACTTTCGATCGTTGCAGCGCGGTGTCGCCTGGCAGGATAACACCTTACAATCCGGCATTCAGTTTCGATCGTTGCAGCGTGGTGCGTCCGCGCTCCCTCAAGCACATTCGCAATTCCGATCCGCCAAGATTCAGGATCAGACACATCATGAGAATATGTACGCGAACAATGAGAGCGATCGGCAACTGTACGCTGTCACCGAATTGTAATTATTATTATTATTATTTTGATACCATTTGGGAATTGCAGGCAGTTACTCTGAGACAAACCATAGAAACTGCTTTAATTTTATTATCATTATTTCAAGGTACGATCAATTATTATTTATGCGTTAAGCACATTCGACGAGTGATGATGATAATGATGAGGAGGATGATGATGATGATGAGTTAGAATAGAAAAAATTTGAAGTAGAATTGAATTGAATTGACTGCTATCCTTATTCATTATTGACTTCAATCAAGGATAATTTTTATGTGATGATTGGCGTCGTCGTCTCATCGACGTACGATGCAATAAATACTTCTAGCTCGTATATTTTGAGTACGTAACAACTAAGGGAGCAATATTTCAGTTATTGATATTATATTCAAACAAAAAAAAAACAATGGCAAAAGCAAAACTGTCAATTTTCGACATCTTTTTCATACTGAATTTAGTGGTTAGACGATAAGAATGGATTAAACGTTTTACTACATTCCAAATACCAAACTAATTAAATAAATAAATTGCTCATGAAATTATAAAATGTGTCAAAAAGATTTTATTTTTCGAATAAAATCATGATCACTTTTTGAAACATTTTTTCACGTAATTGTGTGATTATTGTAGAACATGCTAATATTTAATTGATTTCTATGTGCTTTTCGTACCATCAGCACAAATTCAAACCAATTGTATAAAATAATAAAGCAACATAACAGCACATAAAATCAATTGATTCAAATTAAAGAATAAAAAAAAACTAATTGTATTTGTTGATAGCTAGCTTGAATTTTTTTAAATGTAACTATGAGGAAAAAAAATAAACATTGCAGAACACTTATATTATGAAATCTGTAAATGAAACTCTTGTATATAATTTATACATTGATAATAATTAAAAACAATTTTTGTACATCTGGTTTATTATCGCTCTTTTTCTAGTAATAAATAGTCTTTGATGATTGATAGCGACAAGAGACAAGTTACAAATTGTACGATGATATTGGGTTTTTTTTGAAAAAAAAAACAATTTTTTTATAAATATATAAGAAGAAGAAAAAAATGCAAACAATGTGTAGAGTTGAGTTGAATAACGTTTGTATAACTGCCAAAGATTTAAAACAAATGAATGATTGATGAATTTTACATTTAGGAAAATGTTTTTTGATGATGAGAAACAAAATAAAAATTAAAGTGTTGAATGTATTTCATTTAGGACGTATTCTTATAATGTAATAATAAGTGTAATATTGAATACTATTATTTTTTTGTTTGTTTTTTTGTTCGTTCACTGATTCGACATCGACTTCTTGGCCTGGATTTGTTCTTTATCGATAAAACAACCGAGTTTTTTCTTTTCGTTTTTCATTTTTTCTAGTGTTTTATGTATTATAACAGATATTATTATGTAATATATATATATTATAGTACTCGAATATAATTTATTTGTAATATTTAGTATTAAAAATAATAAATTTATGTTTACTTGGACGTTTTGAAAGCATTATTGTTTCCAATGGACTCTGACGTGGAAATGTTGAAGCTGAAGGTTTGGAATTGAATACACAGATGAATTTTGATAACAATTTAATTATTTAATAATGGAAATACGATGTTTTTATCGTTATCTCTGATCGAAATCTTAACACAAACTGATGATAAAAATTTAAGGTCGCCGCGTAGTAATAAATAAATAAATAGATTAATTTTATTATTATTGCAGAATAAATCGATTAGTTAGTCATTTATTGGGTATATATATATGATAGTTTGGTGCAATATTTTAATAATATATTTATTTAATATTGGAACGCGGATTAGCATCGTATATTAATGATTTTATATTTGTATTTAGCGCTGCTGGCGGCGATCGGTGCGCCGCCACCTCCCGTTGGCTCGAACTAGAAAGACAGTTGACAACAAAAGAAAGACATTTAACCGCTAAAAGCAGCAAGGTTCCTGTGACCAACAAACAAATATAAAAAAATCCATGAGACAGCCGCGTTTTTTCGTAAGCGGTTACGCGGACTGACTTAAAACTAAACCGCTTTTGTGTATTGTTTCTGTATGAATTATGAAGAGACGAAATGCTGAAGTAGGTAAAATGAGAAGACCTATGAAACGGAACAAAATCACTGAAGGATTGTACGGAAGGTAAATTTCGTTTAGCTTGTGACATAATCAAAACAAACCGATACAGAGAATGTCACATTCTAAACAAATTTTCAGCTGTATTTCATTCAAAATGGCTGGATTTTCTTAAAACATCATTGAAATTTCGTTAAACGCAGAATGGAAATGATGAAATAATAACGTTGCTTTAATTCAAGGGCGATTTGAAAGACTTGTTCTTTGATAAAAATGAAAAAACACAATTCGTTGTCTGTTAGGTTAGGTCGAGCAACTGTCAAAACAAAACAAATGAAATTGAGTTTTTTCCGTAAATTTCTTGCTATTTCATCGTGAAAATGCTTCATTTTGTAGCAATATCATTCATCTATCAATAGCAGTCTTTCAATGCCCTCTCGTTTGACTATCTAGTAAAACATATGTTTTTTTCAATTTTCTGTTTCAGTACTCTGCTGTATTTAAAGTTCCTGGTTTTATGGGCTTTGGTGATTTTAGCCGATTTCATTTTGGAATTTCGTTTCGAGTTTTTATGGCCATTCTATTTGCTGTTACGTTCAGTCTACGATTCATTCAAATACCAAGGCTTAGCATTTTCAGTGTTTTTCGTGTGTGTCGCACTCACCTCTGATATGTTGTGTTTCTTTTTCATACCAGTACATTGGTTATTTTTCGCGGCAAGCACGTACGTATGGGTGCAGTACGTGTGGCATACGGATAAGGGCATCTGTGCCCCAACCATAGTGCTCTGGATGTTGTTTGTGTATTTGGAGGCGGCCGTCCGCTTAAGAGACGTTAAACACATGCCGGGACATTTAGATCTGTGCCGACCATTCGCCGCTCATTGTATAGGCTATCCGGTGGTAACGCTCGGTTTCGGTTTCAAATCGTATATCGGTTTTCGCATGCGACAGCGGAAGCAGCGCGACGTCGCCAAAGAGAACGAATTCTACTTGCAGCTGATGCAGCAGGCGCTTCCAGTCGATACCACACAAAATGCACTCACACAAGTGCAGGAGAACAACACTCAGACTGCTGCCGTCACAAATACCACACACAACAATCATCAATCGTCGAATTCTTCATCATCAAATCATAATGCTCCTGCTGCAAGCGTTACAACAAATACAAACACATCCACACATTCGTCGTCGAACAATAACACGTCGACGAAGCCGCATAACAATAAGCATCCGCCTGAACGTAACGGTCATATTCCGAACGGTGTTCCAAATGGGGTGCATAATAGCGGTGGCGGCGGGCATCATACGCACACACAAAAATCGCATCGAAAGTCCGTCGAAAAGTCGAAAGACGTTGAGCACGACCATCGTGAAACCAAACAGCAGAAGCAAGCAGCTAACGGGGCTGCGGTGGGGGCGGGATTGGAAGAAGTCGCGCCCCCAGAGCATCACGTTGAGACTGTTACTGTTAAACAGGTGAATCGGAAGCGTGAGAAAAAGGAACAGGATAAGGAACGCGAAGCCGCCGAGTATTTGCAACGAGTCGAGCAGGATGCGAAGCGTTTGCGAATTGAGTTGCAGCACAGCCGATCCAGCGAACAAGATTTGCGCTTACAAGTAAATAAATCAATTAAGCATCATCACAATTATACATTTGGATGTTTATTTGCATTTTTAGGTAGCGACACTGACTACCAGCGAGAAAGTATCGAGGGGTGAATTACTGGGGATGCAACGCGAGCTGGACGAGCTACAAAGTAAACTGCAAAGTTGTAATGCGTCCAAGTCGCAAGACAAATCGACGATCAGCAATCTGGAGCGACGCGTTGCCGAAGAGCGGCGTGCACGTGCTGGCGTCGAAGCGCAACTCACACAAGAACGCAAGTCGCGTAAGCAGGATGAAGTACGCGCAGCACAGGTGAGCAGTTTTATGAGCTATTCTATTCAATACATATTTTTTTGGAAGAAAAGTATTTTAAACACTCAAATTTGCATTAGAATTTCTTTTAGTCTATTCTTAAGTGTTTCACTTCCATATAATGTGTACTAGTGGGAAAAAGAATGGTGGGCAATTATTGGCCATTAAACTGCTTCCAACTTCTTTAATTTTGTAAAGTATTACTTACCCAACTTTTATTGAAACAGATTTGTACATTGTTTGCCATTTTATTAGTGTTTTAGCAATCTCGTGCAAATTTTTGAAGTTACTTTATTAAAAATATGATAAAAATCCATAAATTTTACATTTTTTCAACATCTCCTTAGATTTTTTAACTAAATTCTATTCCATGAGTAAATTGTAGCTTAAAGTCTATTGTAGAAGGTGATAATAAAGCAGACTAAAAATATTCTTGTTTAACACGTTCATTGTAAATTTAGTGGTTTTCTCTCTTCTTACTGAAAGGCGTTATATTTTCCTACCGTTAGTTACTACTACTACAACTGAATGCTGTTTTTGTTTTTAAGGTGGCCGCACAAAGTATAAGGGGTGAATGTACAGAACAATGCCGCCAGCGTCGACGCGAACTCGAAGCGGAGATCGCCAGTTTGCGTTCGACGCAAAGCTGGCATGAGGACAAGATAACGCTGCTCGAACGCGACAATTCGACGCTCGCTGATCAGCTGCGCGACACCGAGCTGTTCGTCACCGCGCTGAATACGATGCAGGAGAAGAATCAGCATCTGGAGAATTCACTCTCGGCCGAGACGCGCATCAAATTGGATTTGTTCAGTGCGCTCGGCGAAGCGAAGCGGCAACTGGAAATTAAAGAAAGTTAGTATTGTAATTAATTGCATGGTGTCGACCAATTTAATCCTCCAAAAATCCATTTTAAACTTGTTGCACTGGCTTTAAAGGGTCGTTTATTATATATTTAATTTTTATTTAAAAAAGGTTTAAATTTCAATATGTTAATGTCAGACATTTTAGTAAAACTGTCTGGTTATTGAAGTATAGTACAATAGTCTTCCAAACTCAGGTTTTTATGAGTTAAAGGATTGAAAATAAGTAAATGCAACTACAGATAACTCAAAAGCTTCTTGATCTAAGAGTTTCCCTCGCAGAAAATTGTTTTAGAGGCAGTTGCATAAATTTCACAAGTTAAAAGTCTTCTACATATAGCCATTTAAGGTTATTCCTTATAAAACTTTTAAAATGTGTAAAGACGACGACAGGTAACAAATACATTAATTGATCTTAGAGTTTTCCTGGGAAAATGCATGTCACTGCGACTTTTAAGTGTATTGTGTAGAGTTCTAAATCGTCGATTTTTGTAGGTTGTTTGAGGGCACAAGAGAAGGAAATCGAAGAGCTGAAAAGTAAGATAGCACAAGTGCTCGCTGTCATGCCGAACGACACATTCGGCAGTCCAACGCCGAGCAGCGCCATGTCGCGCGTCCGTCTCGCTGAAAGTCCGCCTGGCTCTACGCTCGATCCTAACGCGACGGCCTACACACCGAAAGGTTCCCTTGTCGCTTCCACGGAAGCTTAAGTACGTAACAGAAAACAAAAAAACAAAAAAAAGTTGTTTAAACAAACAAACAAAAAAAAACTAACCACACTTCGCCCAAAATCTTATCCCATATATTTTCGTCACACATCGTTTTTTTTTGTTGTTTAACAAAAACAAAAAAGACCTAGAGGGAAATTAATAGATAGCACTATCATTAATATCGAAGAATAATCATAGTGTTATAATATTTTTGAGATACAACTCTGTACTGTTGCAAAGATACCTCGGGAAGAGTGTAATTAATTCATTTATTATTACACTTTAAATTGCTTCTAAAACATGCGTTTGATGAGTTTTATGTGCGACGAATTTTTGGTTAATGTTTTTTTTTATTAAAGCTTATTTAATGTGATATAATTATTTATGAAAAAAAAACTGTACCTGGACGTGGTACTAAACTTAACTGATGGTTCGCTAATGTTTTTTTGTTTTTTATTATTATTATTTTTATTTTTTGATCTCTATTTTTTATGTTAAATGAAACGCCCACCCTTTCATTTTGACTGACTGCGAGTCACTGAAAAGCAAGATGGAAATTGATTTATGTGAAAAAGAATACCTAATTCTCTCCCATTTCTTTACAATTCAACAATTCAATTACGAGTTTTTCATTTGCGAATTCAGCCTATTTTTTTGTTTATTTTCATGAGGAATTTATTATGTTTTTGTTTTTTGCGTGATTACAATGCAATGACGAATGCGTTAATTACTTTTTTTTATATAATTTTTGCGCCGCCGTTTTGGACGCGAGAAAGGAGTTAATTTATTGTACTTAATTGTTAAGAGAATCTGTGTTACTTTCATTTTAAGTCAAATTGCGCCGAGTTTTGTTTTTTTTATAAAAAAATATAACAGCAATTTGCCGTTAATTTATTTTTTGCACCTTTTTTTTTGTTTTTCAGTAGTAGCAGAGGGAAAACAATGTTTTTTGCCATTTAATTTGTAGGATTTTTTTAAACATTTTTTTTTTTGAAAAATATATTTATTTTTGATTTGTTTATTTTTTATTTAATGTTGCTATGCTAAGTAACACTTATTTGGGCCATCGCAATGTAACAAAGTAAAAAAAACAAGAATGTGGGTGATTTTTCTACAAATCTACTGCTTAGAATTTAAGAATAATGTAAAGTGTGGTTCTTCAAATAATTTTTAAATTACTGTTATTTTATTTTTCGTTGATTTTAATAATAATCAATTGCTTGTATGCAATTTGAAGAATTACATAAAAAAATATAGATAGGCAGTGTGTGTAATGGCAATTTTCTAATTGATAAGAATTGTCATATTTCCGTATGGTTTTTGCTCTCTCTGTGTTGAATCATTAAAAATCAAATTAACAAAACATAAAAATACAAAAAATAAAATATATGGCATATATGCTCAAGAATTGTTTATTGATTATCCAAAACATTGTTTTTAAATTGACTGCTTTCAATATAGACTACCAGTCATACACTCATTTCAACTACTTTAGTATGGTATGAGAATACGCCTACGTGCTTGTCGTGGAGATATTTTTAGGTTAAGTTCACGACATTAAGTTGAAATATGGATTATTTTCTAACGAAAAACGTTATATTTAAGGTATTTAACGATGTTTACCAAACTGCAACGTACTAAAAGTAATTTAATTTACAGAATATAAATAAATTACCCTTAAACGAATTAAATTTGGAAGTGAACACTTTGAAACGAACCAAAAAAACTACCACTACAGTAAGTATAATTAATTTAAATCAACACGAATTAATATCACCGATTTAGGATTTAGATAAGAGCAAAGATAACTTAAAGGATAACTATGAAACAGTTCGTGAAAAACATCCTGCATTAGTGAGTCATCCAAATCAAAGTAGTTATTTCATAAATAACACGTAATTTTTTTCAGCATTCCAGTTGGATCCAGCAAAGCAGACAATATCGATACTATCAACCGTATTTCGTGGAAGTATCGCCGGATGAAAATGCTCAATTTATTACGCGCAATCGACAATTTGGCGATTGTCTCGATTTTTTGATACAATGCAGTTTTCAGCAATTTTGGTGTTATTTCACCTACGAGCTGCGCGTTGTGAAGCTGCTCAAGAGCTTCTTGTACAATGCATCGCCGTGGTACGAGCTCGATCGGTTCGATGAGAAGACGCTGAATTTATACAATGAGATTTACAATAAGATCGCCAAAATTTTAACACGTTTGATAATCTATAAAAGTTCAGACACTGAATACATGTCAGAAAGTACTATATTAAGATTAATCGATGAGAGCGAATTGTTAACGCTACCAATTATTATGAATATGTGCATTTTATACAAGAATTCCAATCAGAATTTGATAAACGATTATATTACGCTTTATTTTCGCGCTGATAGGAAGCCAAAATATATGAAGGAGCTGCAAAAGATGCTCGAACAAGTATTAGTTGTAAGTTGTTTAGATATATTATTTATTGTTATTCAACTTTAAACAAATTGTTTACTTTCTATAATAGATATTCGAGGTTGCTGGTGGTGAGGTATGTGGGTACGATGATGAAAGGCGACCGTTTGTACAGATAGGAATTAGGCATAAACCGAAAAAGTTCGATCCTCAATGGTATGAGGAGGTTGTATTGTTCCTGTTAGATACCGCTGCGAATTTAAATGCATTTCTTAGTGTATGCAAACCGGCTGTAGAATTAGGCATCAAATTGGAAATGCCTACTAGGTGAGTTACCAAACATCATTTAGTAAATAAGTAGTTTTATGTTGTGTGTATATATACGCTATTATTGGGGATTAATTAACATTTCAATTTACAATTACTCTAAAATCCGATGTCATTTTATTAACTAATAATGGAGAAATGTTATGTTGGAGGTTTTATACAGATATTGAAGTATTAATGTCAAGTGGTGTACTTCATCATTTAGAGAGTCTAATGTCAAATTTCGTAGGATTTCACTGATTATTAATCGAATTACAGCTCATTTAATCATAGAAGTTTCTGTTTTTGTTTTGAAACGATGGAAAAACGTCCAGAATTTTGAGCGGACCAAATTTAACAAGAACTCTACTTCTACTCATCAAAAAAGTAATGTCTTGTTAGAATGAGGAATACGTTGCTGTTTATTAGAAAAAAATACTTGTCTGATTAAATACTTTGAAATTTAAACATTGAATTACTGAAATCTTATGAATTTTGGAATTGGGCTTCCTATTTTATCGTTCTTAACCCTTTAAAGAGAGGATTCATCAATAGAGGTTTTAGAGGAACGTGACTACATGACGGATAGTAGCAATAAACTTTTCAACACATTTGCAGAGATTATATACGTCCATAAGTGTAGTAATATTACTACATAATATGTTTTCTGTGTTAGTTTTCTTTATATTTATGTTTCACAAGCTAGAAAACACAAATATTCATTCGTCTTTTAATGGTGACATACACTACTTGATATTTCTACATCAATATCTTGTATGAGGTGTTGAAGTTATCATATCTTATAGTAAACATACATCATCGGTTAGTATTGCTTGCATAATATTAATGATGGATAAAAACATTGGATTTTATTGTAAATTTTAGCGTATACAAAGAACCAATCAATTATCTAATATTTAAATGTTTTTAGATTAGCATATTTTTATAATAAAGTTTATCCAACGATATACAAAGATATTTCCGGCCGAAATCTATCGTACGATTGGACCGATCTGCAAGCGCGCATCAAAAAGTATGTGGCGCTGAATCGTTCCGAATTTTCCTCATGCTTTCATGCATTTATTGCCCATTTCATCGATGGTATAGTACAAGCTCAGTAAGCAAATAATTATCTTTTAATCAAATTATACAATGCGTTAATAATTTTTTTGTTTTTAATTTTCAGATGTGATAATTTAAAGCAAGCTGAATTTATTGAACAATATATTAGTTTAATTTCAGCGACGTTGGACGATGAATTTTTCATGTTTGACTATCATAACTGCTATGAGATTGATCTGCAACTCCAAATGATTGCCGACTTTTATCCAGAACTGTATGTATTTCCTATTATTCAAATTCTTTCTCTCAAAGAGTTCCACATTGATCATTATATTCTTAAAGTAACTCTTATTGCTCATGTTACCATGTTAAAATTATGAAATATTTACTGCACTGCACTAATCGAAGATCTTTTTTTATCTCACATCAATTCGGAGCTGGACACATTATTACAAAGTAACATTTTTGTATTATTAGATTAATCTTTTTTGGTTGTATCCCACATTTGTAGCGTAATAACCTTCCTATCTTATTTTTGGGACAAATGGTCTTTATATAATTTAGTAAAACTATAATTTTTTATGTGCCAATCTGATATTTCAGATATTGATGTATGATTACGGAAGAAATGCTTATAACTACACAGCACAAATAATAAATATTAAAAATTTGTTACAAAAAGCATTAAGAATAACAATTTTTTGGATTGAAAAAGTTATTGTTTACATTTTTGTTATTATTATCTTTAAAAAATATATAATTTTCACATTTCCTTTAAAAATCAATGAGATATGCATAAAAAATTACCGATTTTCGGTTAATGTATTCTTAAAAATCTAATTCTATAATTATCTAATCGTATAATTTAAGTTTCATAATCACTGAAGCAATGTCACACAGACTTTGTTACACATCAGTATTGGCATGTAAACATTCTAACCAGAAAGGCGAAAATAAGCATATGAATCACAGGAAAATGAAATAATTTGCCTTTAATTCTATACTTGATCTTGATTATTTATTCTACAGGCAAATTGTACTGTATTTCTTTGGTTTAATACTATTATTTTGCGGTTTTAATTCTGCTTATTCTAGTAAGCAGGAATTGAATACTCTGAGAATGAAAAATGGTTGGGCTACCATATCAAAATTTTTATTTATGCCAATACTGATTAATAAATAATTGATAATTGTTGCAGCGATACGATGCGTACCAACTACATAATGGAATGTCTAAGTACATTCCCGAACTCTCGCGACCTTATCCCTCCGCTAATTGAAGAGAAGAAACCTGATGCTATACTTATTGTTGCAAGCATCCCAAGCACCAGTTCGATTACTCCACCGCGGAATAATGACAAGCAAATCTCCGAAGATGAAATTGAAAAGAATATCCATATTGTGTTGGATACTCTCCCGTATTTAGGCGATGGTAGTCTTTTAGAATTAAAAAAATATATATATTTTGTAATAATTAATCATTTTTTATATACAGAATTTGTTTTGCGATGTTTGGAGGTATATAACTACGATCCGTACAGTGTAATATCCGCCGTTTTGGATAATAATCTGTCACCGCTGGTGCGTGATTTGCCGCAGGATGCGATTCGTGTCCCGCCTGAACAGCCCGATCCCCAGCCGAAGCCGATTCTCGCCTACACCGGTAAAAAGCCCACGTATGACGATGCAGTTAAGATGCTGGATGATAAACGCGACATGGATAAGGTGAAAAAGTATGTATTGCAAACATCGCGGATGGTATACGATATGTACGATGATGAGTACGATGATCGTGAGGATGTGGAACCGAAGAAACGCGAAAAGGATGATGATCCCTATAAGTACATGGAGAATCGTTTTAATAACGAGTATGAGTTAGTGAGCGATCCGAGCGAAGGATCATCGGAGGATGAGGCCGCGTCGGCCACCAAATTCGTACCGTTTTGTCAGGATCCGGCCGCAATACGCGAGAAACGTGAAGCCAAGTTTAGGAATCGAGGGCATGCTGATGTCGTTGGTAAAGCGAGAGGGCAAGGGCAGGACAAGCAGGTTCTGCAGAATCGTGATAAGAAAACTGTAAATAAGAGTAGTAGAGCAAATCACAATCGTAAGAGCGGCGCCCAATGGAAGAGGAACAAAGGTATGTTTCCATCTTAATCACCTACATATTTAATAAAAATATTGTTTTTTTATTTATCTTATTAATAAATTCTATATTGTCACCACTTTTGTGTAATTTTAAAAAGTCGCAATCCATTGAACTGTGTGACTGGTTTAAATTTTCTCGGCGATACATTGACTTTGTAATAGTATTCGCTGCCCGATTTCGGCTGAATGTAATCGAGCAGGTCCGGCTCCTTATCTTTCGGTGGTAATGGATTTCGGCATGTCGTTAACGGTTTACTACTGATTGTTTTCGAACATAATGGAATTAGATTTTTGTATACAGCTTGATCCTGTGGAAAATTCATCTGTTTGGTGATCTAAAATATGATTGAATGTTAGTTGCATCTCAAATTGCCCTTACAGCATCCCACGTACTTTTTCTTGAACTGTAACTCTCTCAATACTGCTAGTTGTGGCACATTTATTACTTATCGTCTTAGTAGTTTCAACACATTTTATTTCCTTTGCGAGTGTTTTGCTTGAATTCGGTCTCGGTTTACTTAAATCAACATTATTTCTTGTGGTGGTTTCAATCTTTCCTAACGGTTTTTTGTCTTTTATCACTTTAGGTTTAACTGCTTTACTTGGATCAAGCGTAACTTTTGCATTTGGTAGTGGCTGGGAGGGATTGCGTACAAGAATTTTCTTGCAATCTTTTGTTAACGTTTTACTCATTTTAATTAAATCAAACAAATAGCTATTAACTGTTTAACAGGTACAAGTAGTTCAATTTAATAGAAACGTCAGTCTCAACTACATTACATGCTAGTTAAGTTGCATATGTGATTTGATTTAGTTGAACGCTTGTCCACTAGAGCGCCATACTAGTACTAATCCAGAAACAAAAATTGTTTATCTGTCAGCATGGTCAGCATTTGTTAGTAAATTAATTAATAACTAGTTGAGTGTTTACCTAAGCAATTTTATTCAACTATGATAATATGAAAGTTTCTCGTTTCGGTGTAATTGAAAATGAGTACACGTGGTCCCAATTGCTGCTTATTATGGTGTTGTGGGGAAGAAATCGTTGAAATGTGCAGGTACATTACAATTTATTATTATTTTGTATTGAAATTCGTATTAACATTGCCATAAATTCAATTACGCACACGCATTATTATCCATTCAACCAATTTTTAATATTGGTTAGAGTGAGTGGTTGAGGTAGAGAAAACGCAGAGCGGTTGAAAGAAAACCGCAAACAATTAAATATCTTTATTAAATATAAAAACACTAATTACCGCATTTGAACATTGATATCGTACGCACTAAAAACGAATCCTAGTCTAGAATAGAAAAAAATTAGTAATTATTTAATAACAATAGAATAGAAATATTATTATTATTAAGCGGCGACTGCATCAGCCGTAATTGTCTTGATCTCCTGTTGCTGGTTGTTGCCTTCGTGGAACGGCCGCATGCCCATCATACTCTGCGGTTGCTTCATTAGCCGATAGCACACCGTCCACGCCAATTTGCTGGGTATAAAGCTGACAAAAGAATGTGGCAATGAATGAATGCGTGTAATATAATCATCAACGCAAAATAATTACATACTTTTTCATAGGTAATACGTATCTTGCCCAACCTGGCATTGTCACAAACACCTCATTACGCCGGATCGCCGTGATTAACCGTTTGGCAACTGTCTTCGGCTCCAGCATTGGGAAATTCTTCGGTTTGCAGCCATCGAACATGCCGGTATTGATGAAGTACGGACACATCAACGTCATATGGATTTTATCGTGACCGTGTGTCTGTAAGAAAATACATTTTATACTATTTATTAGATTATTTGCGTTGTTGGTCCACTCACTTTCAATTCGGTTAGTAGACTTTCATGAAAACCAATTGTTGCATGTTTAGATGCACTGTAGTCGGTGCATTTGTATGTGCCTAACATTCCAGTCAACGAGCTCATCGTCACGATATGTCCTTTACCACGCTTTAACATATCGCTCAAAAACGCTTTCGTTGTCTGAAAAAAAGAAAGATAATTAAGAAGTTGATTGGGTATATGATGTGTTGACTAATAATGTGCGAGTTTACGATTTAGCAATTTACAACCGCTTATTTGCCGCTGCATTAAAACAATTATCTGGCCATTAAATTAGAATCAATGCTTTGCATGTATGAATGCGTGTACTTAAATGTTTTGTTTTTCAAAACACTAACATAAAATTGTTGTCCTACTTATATCAGGCACATATTTCAGGCTGGCAAAAAGAGCGTATATGTATATGCAGTGATTATGAGCGAAAAAAATAGAAAGTTGAGAAGTTCAAATGCTGTGACAATTCGAAATACACATAAATTAACAAAAAAATAATAATAGAGTTGTGATTATATTGATATATACCCAATAGTGTGAGATGACATTCACGGCATAGGTTTTCTCAATCATGTGGTCGGGCACGTCGAGGAAGGTGTTGCCGGTGACAATACCGGCGTTATTGATGAGCACGTCCACCAAACCCACATCCGACTTGACTAAGTCAGCGTGCTTGTAGACGCTATGTCTATTTGTGATGTCAACATTGTAGGTGTGAATGTTTAATCCTTCCTTCTCGCACACCGCTTCTAATTTTTCAATTTCTGCATGTATACAACAGATTAAATGCGTAATTAAGCTTGGTAGAGTATAATCAGAGCATGGCTAGTTAGCTATCTATCTACCTTTCTCATTGTTGTCCCAAACGACGACTTTAGCTTTCATGCGAGCGAGTCGAATCGTCAGCTCTTTGCCGACGCCACCCGCACCACCTGTAACCAAAACCACCTTATCTCTAAGACTTTTTTGCGATCGTAGGTATGATGGTGTGAAGTAAAGCAGCATCGACTCTGATACATAGTAGACGGTTAAGGCGGCGACGACGATCAGCTCCCATATCGCAGCGATGACATTCAGCACGAAGCGTTTAAAGTATCGCAGAACACCCATTTCTAACAACACTAACCAGGTGAGTTGTGTTATTACACTCTGATGCAGCTTGGATGGTAATAATACTCACGTATATCGATGAGCGTATCAACAAATCCCAGCTTCAATTTAGACAAATTTAACTCACTTATCGCCGGCGATTTAATGATAAACGACATGTATTTTATTGTTGGCAATTATGCAATTTTGTTTTGTTGTTGTTGTTGTTGTTTGTTGTGTGCACGTCTATGCGGTACAAGCGTCGAATGCGAAATGCAATTGGGAAGCCGGCCGTATACCTAACGTTGATATAGGTCGGTGAAATTTGCTTGCTTCGAAGAGTGTTGTTGTATTCTATTGCTCGGTGTAAGTACGTACGAACGACTGCACAGCGTTTTTGTTGTTGTTCTTTTTCTGCCTTTCTCTAGTCGTTTCCATCATCGTAGTCGAATTTGACGTTGCTTTTTCATGCAATTTCAAATTGTTTGGTTGCTGCTGCTGCTGATGATGATGATGACGGTGGAAATATTGCGCTCGCGCGGTCGCGTTTTTTTTCCTCTCGTGCGTCCTTAATAGACGTTGTTGCCATTGTTTTATTACAAAATAATACATCCTGCTTCCTGCGCTTAAACCCCTATCCAAGCCGGCGACGCTGCGTTTAAAAAGATTTCATACTACCTATCAATTACATAATTGCGCAAAACTACTTACTTATTTATACTTATTTTTTTACCGTTTTTATTTCTTATATTATATGCGAGTTAATTGAATCGCATAGAATTAATTATAATGCAATTGCGAATATATCAAATCGAGTGCAGTGCAGTTTCTACTCACTCCAATGAACAGAACTTTATTAAGCTACATTTTACACTTTAAAATTAGAATGTGAAATTGGTTGTAAATAATTAAGAGGATAATTACAGCGTTGCTTTATATACACACTTATTAACGTTATAAACAAAATATTTCATTAACAAATAACGCGCCGGCCAAATTTATCGGATGTTGCTTTAATTAGAAAGTTCACACACACTCAACGCAACCCTTCGAAAATAATAATTGTGTGTGGTTTTTTATTTTCAACACAAACTAAAAGTGTTTTAAGTAATTATCGCATTACCCAATTTGTAACAATTAAATTAATAAAATTTGGTTGTGTGGTAAGATTGATGATAACATCGCAATAAAAAATTGCATTTAGTGGCACAATTTTTTTTACCAACAACGAAATTTTATAACAATTATACTATTTCGGAGATTAATATTGCAACGCTACGTGATAGTTGATTTATAGGGCTCGGTAAAACAAGTCTGCTTTAAGCTATTTCCTAATTAAATTATGTTTTATTTTTATTATTTTCTAGTAAAATATGACAGTACATTTTATGGCCTTGGTTAACTGAATGTTTAGAAATTCTTGAGCAAATGATGATTTTGAAACTTTGTTTATAGTTGCAGGTACGACACATCCACAAGTGAGAGAAAAAGGTTTTTTAAAATTTGATTAGTTTATATAACGACGAGAACATTGTTTGATCTGTACAGCTAGACCTTAGGTCCTCACATTTAAAAGGGCCACACAAATATTGTACGTACATTCAAAATGTTCATTTAACCAAGTCCCTTCTATTAACATTTCCAACACATAAGACTTATTTAACGATGTGAATTAAAGATAGCATATAAATTCATCTTCAGTGCCATATAGAAAAGATGATTTTTTGTGAAAGTCGACTGATTACTGGCTGATAAACTAAAAAGTGTCAGTTTCTCGGTGTCTTATACTTGTCGCCACATAGTATTTATTAACTTATTGTAGGTCTACTAAAATGTCTTAGCTTGGGAAATCCTACTTTTGCTACCTCTGATTTAGATTTGATATTGTTCTGGCTTGAAATTAAAATAAGCATGAATATCTATAACACCGGTTTTTAATAGTTTAGTTGCGAGGGATGATCAATCGGAAGATCCAAAGTGTCATTGTGGCTTATTGCTGCTTTAAAAAAATTGGTATTAAGAAATGCACTTGGTATATTAATTATTCCAATAAAAATAGTAATAAATAACGTTTATTTTGTAAGTGATTAAAATTAGACATAATAAAAGGAAATAAATAATAAATATACGTAAATGATAACAATGTGTTTTGCTGTTGCAGTATATATTCAGCGAATTATATTTTCAATTTTTATAAAAATAGGAAAAATAGCAATTCATTATTATTAACAAATAACCATAAAAAAATGAAAATAGACTTAGGCGCAAATAGACGGTTCAATTATTGCTATTGATAATAGCATTCCTAACAGATATTTGAATTGAAGTTGTTATTCATTTCATTTGTTGAGCTTCATTGTGACTTCATCGTATATATATAGTAAGTTGTTAGGCTTTTCTGCTAATTTATCATTTACCATTATTTAAAAAAATTAAATCTTTGATTACATTAATTAATAACATAATAAGTTGGAAGAAATAATTAAGTTCTTCTAATTGTTTAATTACATGAATGTCCTTTGAGGTGAACTAATCAATATACGCACAATGATAAATCTTGTGCGGTGCGATGTGCCAATAATTTACACACATTCATTACCATTTTACTAGTATTTTATTGTCATTTTTTAAATACCTACGATGATAAATTCCACCGCATGACTTATGCAATATGATTTATATTTTCAACAAAAAAGCACGTACATACATTTATTGTAGTAGCGTCAAATTCTGGCTGTATGTGTGTAAACTCACACTCGCACTCTCAACTTTTCACTTTGCGCAAATATTTCATTAGCAGCCGTAAGGTGTGATTTCATACAACACATAAATTAATCTACATAAATAGAAATTATAGAATAAATATATCGTAACGATGGATTTTTCATTAATTAGATTTAATGTGATATTGAAAACTTTCATTAGCGTTGTGTACTACGTTTTGTTATAATAAATTATTTTAATCAGTTGCGAATTATCATACATATTCCAAATGATGGATGTTTCGATTTACATTATTAAATCATGTAGGTGGAATATTATTTATTGAATTTATTGTGCCACTGTAGACAATGTTATCGTGATATTTTGTTCAAATCAACTTTTCAGATTAGTATACCTACCTATACAATCGCCATGCATCTGCAATAGGTAAGGGTTTTCTTTACTCATTCATGTAGTAAAACAAATACATAGTATGTTTTTGCAAAAAAACAATACACAATCACATTTGAAGATTTATTTGTTCACTAAAGGACATTTGTGGTCGCTTTTATAAATAAAATATTTAGTAACCATTTATTTTGTTGTTGCACCCAACAAATTACATACAATAATGTAATGATCGAAAGTTTTTTTTTATATTTTTCTTATTAAAAAATTAATTTCTAGTTGTAAAAAAAAAACACGCACGATTATTAATAAATAAGCAACAATATAATGCGCAATGAACTCTGGCTTTTTCTTCGCCGAAAAAGCAGTACAATAACAACTTAAAATGCTAATCTAATGGTGTGTGTTTCATATACCATTATCATCACGGTTTCGGAGCGCGGTGAAATGTGAGAGATCGATTATGAAGGAGAGAAAAAAACGCGCGCCGATTAGAAAATGCAATTTCTCATGCATTACATTGACATTGCCACTTTTACCATGCACTACTATAACTACTATACTACGATGGTAATGCGGTGGGAAACGTATGC
>JARJDW010005391.1:0-99897 GCA_030264715.1 Adinopsis sp. GC000173
CACATGTGCAGTATCTGTCATTTGTATGGTTGCCAAATTTAAGATTGTCTATGCATTGCTGTTCTATATCATTTATATATTCTGTGAACAAGTGTCAACTATCACAGCGCCACACTGCACCAACATGAGAGGAAACATGTTCATGCACATAAGTTCATGTGCATGAACATATGTTCATGTTCAGTGGAATAAAAAACAAACCTATTGACTCACTGGACCCGTAGTTCACTATCAGTATATAATATGATCATAAAATTGATAACAGCACAGTCAAAAAGCAATGTTTCTTGCAACGCGCAAATCGGACACGAATTTATGGAATCACCTAATATACTACTTTAATTTTTTTTACATTCTGTACGATGATTATATATAAATATTAAACGGTTAAAGAGAATTACACCGATAGTTGCGCCACTGAATCGTACAACATATTAACTAAATTACATGTACTTCATAGATTAACGGCAATTTCAAACCGTGTATAAAACTATTGCACAATACGTATATATAATTTTGTGATCGCATATAAACAATTTTATATTTAATAAAAATATTTGGCGAATTTTATCTGACATAAATATAATTTACACTTAATTTTTTTGCGTACCTAATAAACTTTTTATGGTCGTGCAGTGATCAATCTTAAGCAGTGCCTATTACACGCAACCCTCAATTTATACAATCGTGAAAAATTCGTGCAAATCGAAACCATGTAAAACGAAATGCAATGCAGCTTTTTCATACTTGGAACGTATTTTAAATATTTATGAAATGATTTATTTTACTAAACTAAAAAAAGTTGTATAAAGCGAGCACGACTTTAATATAAATTAATCTTGAGATCAAATAATTTGAATTATACGGCATAGATACTTTACAAATATTTCATGCAAAGCAAATAATTGTTGTCTCATTTAATTCACGTCTTATAACAACAACGATTATGTATTTTCTTATTACGCAGTTTGTATTTAATTTTTAATTAATAGTTTTAATGAAAATTTCTACAATCACTCAACTTACACGGTTGACAGGCTCTTAGAACTTTAGTGGAAATTAAAACCATGTAATAAGAGTATCGTAAATGCAAAAATCTTAAAATTATTAAAAATATTTAATGGTATAACTGTACAAATAGGAAAGTAAAGATAATTATGCTTGTTGCTAGATTATTGTGTGTGACAAACGGCATTGAATTGTTCTTGAAGTGCGCTCCTTACGCCGTCTTTGACCTTCCGCCTATTGATTTTTTGGCTTTTCCCAAACCATCGAGGACACGTTGTTCTCCGTGGTCGCGTTTTGACACTCTCGAGCCGTCACTTTTACATTAAACCACCAACGACGCCTTGCGAATAATTTCATATTACACGAAGAGCCGAGCAACAAATATTAATACATCAAAACAACTACTTGATTTGAGAGACGCATTGCATCAGATTCATCAACATACACCCATACAATTAACAAAATTATTACAATATTGCAATGTTGTCCTAAATCGTTGTTGTCCTAAATCGAGCTATGAATTAAACTCTTTACTTTTTAATTGCTGTGACAGGAAAACTGTTTTAACGATTTAACGATTTAACAAGCATTTGATTTGAAGGACACATTGCATTAGATTCATCAACATCCACCCATACACAATTAACAAAATTATTACAATATTGCAATATTAATTAAACCCATATCGTGTAATCGGATTTGATCTAATCACAATAGAATATTATATGAATTTGGCGTACAATCGTCGCATTGTGTCACAGAGAATTAATTCGTCGTGTGATCATCGTTCTGTGCGCTAATGCATTTTTCTTCACCGCACATCATTCAATTTTATCATTCCACATGCGTGCGGCGACTACAGCTCGATTCGCAGAAATTAAAACAATACATAACTTCAATGCAAAACTAAATTGCATGGGAAAGTTTTCATCTTTCTGCGTAATTTCTGGTGGATGCACAGGGAAATAAAATTCTTTTTGCGCAATCCCTAATAACACTGTACTGGTTGCAAAATGTAACAAACAAGGCAATTAGTAGTGGATAATGGTATTTCAGGTACGCTGAATTCAATGGCGCAAACCGTTTTTAAAAGTTAGATCGAGTTATCGAGATATTTCAATTTGAATTTTTTAAGAACAATAGTGCTACAGATGTATAATACATTAGAGGTGCATTTTATTGGTGATGACGAAATGTATAAGCGTTCACATCTATTGTACGTATCCAAAAAATCCGTAAAACGCAATACACAAATAGGTATATACTACTACAGATATGCATTAGAGATGCATCTAATTGATGATGACGTTTTACTCTATGAGGATTTACGCCTATTATGTAAACACAGGCTTAGAATCATTAAAGAAATCTAAACAAAGAGTTTTTTGCAAGAAAACTAGGCAAAATCTACTAAATCTATTGAAAAATTATCTCATTATTTTATATTTTTTTTTTATAAATTTATATCCAATAAATGACAAGAAGTAACAAAAACTAAGTTTATTGTTTGCTTGTTCTTAAGCCATTCAAATTAAGATATCTCGAAAACCCGATCTAACTTTTAACAACGGTTTGCGCCATTGAATTCAGCGCACCAGAATTATGCTTATCCACTACACGCCTTGTTTGGTACAAAAAAAAAGTATTCATTTCGAGCACATCAACCTACCTATATTTTTATTTGCCTGAATGATAGTAAACCAGACTGTTGCGAATAAAGCCAGCACGTATCAACGATTACCTAGCTACCTAGCAAAAAGTTGGCGCAAAGATAAACCATGCGTTATTTTTAGTATCACGCGCCGCAACATTTTTTAAGTATTTAAGTAAAGTAAAAGCGTATTTTAACAAATTTATAGCACTTCCGAAAACTCGTATCTATATATAACAATATCTAAAAGTTTTTTCCCCCGCACTTTCAACTTCTTCATCTGCGTCTGCATCAAAACGTATTACACTATCTTGGTGTATGGATGCGAATACCTTTTGCCTTTTACCGATGGAGTTTTAGCTTCACAGAATTCCATGAAAATATTTCGCTCGCGCTCTATGAGAGGAAAAGGCGATCGTCTGTTTTTTTCCTCTTCTTCCTTTAGATCTTCTCCTCTCTCATGCTTGCGCTCGAGCAATAAGATTATTTACGTATTTTATATAAATACTCGCATGTAGGTGCATGTATACGGATAGATTTATATATTTTATTCAATAAATAAATAAAAAAATAAACAGAACGGAGAAGAAGCGCATAAGCGGCACGAGCGTTCAACAATCCGAAATCAATTTTTATATTTAATAAAAATGTTTGGCGAATTTTATTCGATATAAACATAATAACAACGTTTATCCATTGTGTCATGAATTACTTATACACAATACTTGATTTACATGAGTGTAAAATTATTAGGTACTATCAGTTATTTGATTTGAATTATTCAATTTTTTATTTAATTTTACGGTTGCAAAGTCGTTAAAATCAAAGACGTGCAAATAAAAAGGAAAAAAAAAACGTTTTCAGAGATTAAAAGTGCATGTACATCATTAATAATCTGTATGTAGTCATTAAAAATGTTGTCAGCGTGTACTTAAAAACGCAAATAACGAGCTATCAATTTTTTACTTAATACTATGCTTGTAAAGTAGCTAAAATCACAACCTTTCAAATGAAAATAGAAATTTCTCACAAAACGCATTTATATCTGCAACAATCTGCGTTTCGTCTTTCAGAAATATTATTGATGTTACACTTTCAAAGACAATAACGCACCGATTATTCAAATTTAGAAAATTAAGTAAAAAAGCCAAGATAAAGATCAAATATTCACTAAGCTCTATGGCAACAAAACGGTAAATAATGTCTATTTGTAAATTAAAGTAGAAAACTTGACTCAAGATTGTCAATGAAAATTTTTTGATGACGAATTTGTAAGTTAAATAAAAATCGCATGTCCTAATATTATTTAAATTTTAAGAATACGGCCAATAACCGTATGGAATGTTTACGTCATTCAAAAATTTTCATTGAAATCGAATAAAAATCGTTTGGTGATAAACATAACAAAAATTGGTATAATTAGGTGTAGGAATGCCTAAGAGATGTATTCTAATTTGCGATGAAGTACTCTATGATCGTCCATGCCTATTGTTCCCACTTAAAATTTCTCAGGGACATATGTGCCTCTATAGTCGTGAAAGAGTTAAATAAAAAAATATTTTATAGTATTAAATTTATTGTAGATATTTATTACAAAATTAAACTATAATATATCTATTTTATTAGCAAGTTTATCTTCATTCGTTGGTTTGATCCCACAAAGTTTAATCAAATTTGATGGCCCATATTTGTTGCAACACTATATCTATATAGAATTTATACGCATCACGATTGGCTCTCGTCTTGTGTTTGTTGTTGTTGCGCCCGCATTGTCAGCGACAATTTCCTGCCGCACACGATGACGATATTGCAAACAACAACCCCAAAAACGAAAACTTGAACGATTTGAAATGCGAGCGTATCAGATCACCAGAAACTTGACATCGTTGCAATTGCCTTCGAACGCAAGCATGAAATCTAATCAAGAAAATTAGTACTTCGGTATATTGAAATTTTTTGTTTGTGCAAAAAGTACACTTACAGAATAGATGTTTGCATTGTGCGGCGCGGAACGTACAATCGTTGCGAAAGCGATGGTGACCGCCGTAAATATCATAGGCGCAAATTCGTTGCCCGTCGGTTGGGCACTCATCAAATCCGCAATATCTGGTACGCAGAAATATAGCATTCGATGCACATGCTAAAACTATTGTTAAATAACATTATTAAGTAATTGGATTTTTGAAAGCTTTAAAGTGGACTTACCGAGTAAAAATGTGATGAATAGAAGGAAGCGCATTTTTTTCTTTTTTCTTGTGAGCGGTTTGATGAATAATAATTTGTTGTATTTACCTACGCATATTTATATGTAGTCATTTCTTTTCTTTAACAAATATGCGTTATTGTCCATCAAAGTGTGTCACCCGATAACATTTTTGAATGACTAAATGCAGATTATAGATAAAATGTAGGTGCTTTGAGGGAGTATTCTAAGACTTTGTAACTATGGAATTAAGTAAAAATTGATCATTGATTTTATTTTGCTTTTATACTTATTGTTAAAGTGCATCATCATACATAGTGATAACGTTTTTAATGACGAGATGCAGATTATTGATGAAGTACATTTACTTGTAATCTTGACTCAAGTTTTCTACTTTTATTTGCAAATAAACGTTATTTGCTGTTTTGTTGCCATAGAGCTAAGTGAATACTTGATCTTTATGTTGTTTTTTAACTTTATTTTCTAAATTTGAATAATCTGTGTGTTATTGTCTTTGAAAGTGTTACATCAATAACATTTTTGAACGACGAAACGCAGATTGTTGTAGATATAAATGCTATTTTGCGAATTTTCTATTTTCATTTGAAAGGTTGTATTGTAAAGTAGCTTTACAAGCATAGTATTAAGTAAAAAATTGATAGCTCGTTATTTGCGTTTTTAAGTACACACTGACAACATTTTTAATGACTACGTACAGATTATTAATGAAGCACAGGCACTTTTAATCTCTGAAAAGGTTTTTTTCCTTTTATTTGCAAATCTGTGATTTTAACGACTTTGCAACCGTAGAATTAAATAAAAAATTCAATAATTCAAATTGAAAACTGATAGTAAGAATTTTGCAAATTTCTTATGAAATACTTAGGAGTTTTTTCCTTTTTTAAGTCGATTTCCTAGCGACTTTACAACCATAAAGTTGATTAAATAATTGATCACTACTCTTTTGCCTTTTTTACTTATTGTCAGTTAAAGTGCATCATACTGAAAGCATTTTTAATGACTAAATGCGGATTATTGATGAAGTGCATGCAGTTTTAGAGTTTGGCAAAGATTTCTAGTTTTTATTCTAAAAATCTGTAATTTTAGCAACTATCACTTTACAAGCATAGAACTAGCAGAAATAAAAAATCGAATAATATTAGCAAATAATTCAAATTAAATAGCTAACAATAAAATTTTCTGCATTTCTTCTAGTTTTTGTTTCGCGTAAACCTACATAGTAATGTCTTTATTATCTATCTAGTACAGTTATTTTTTATTAAATTGTGTCATAGATAAAAGTTAATTACCATTGAAAAATGTTATTTTATTTATTTGTCTAATTAGAAAACGATAGATGAATTTCATTTCACAGTTCGAGTTAATAACGGGTTTAAATTCAACGTAATTTCACAAATTAAATGATGGCCTTGCCGCCGCTGACATCTATCGAACGTGTTTGCATTTAAATAATTACAAGCCGTAGCGATAACAATAAATTTGAGTATCACTTCCTTTGCTTGCCTTATCTAATTACCATTAAACTTCATTAATTGTAACATTACGCCCTATCACACACACAAATCTTATTTAGGTTCACTGAACACGCACATGCCATCGGTAAAAATTCATTATCAGCGCCGTCGTTCGCATAATTAAAAGCGGTTTCATTCAATTTTTGATGGTTCAAATCTCGTGCATTTGACGAGGACGATGATGATGCGGCGGACATGCAGAAAAAAAAGGTCGTCAATGTCGATGCAATCCATAAAAGATCGCTAAGTTTGGCTTTGACTCGTTCCGTCGGGATATTTCAGCGATTCACAAAGCGGGAAACCAATGAATATCTTATGTTTGTGTTTGTGTTTGCGTTTTTGTCTCCGCTTCTTCTTTTTTCTCTCTTTTCTCGTCTTTATAGACGAAAAACTTAATTTAAATTTTTTTTCTGCGATTTTACCAACAGCAGCCAGCAGCAGCGGCCGCATTCGAGGGGGTGAATATAAATTCGATTAAATCAATGTAAGATTCTTATTTAAACATCAGCCAATAGACATAGAAAAAAACGTCCAACAATACCAACTACTACACATTATTCGGTGTTGCTGATAAAAATGCCAGCCAGTTTTGTTCGTTTGCGCGCGTAATGATAGACGTCGAACGATCGATTACCGGCTGGCTGCTGCAATCTTATTCGGGCTGACACAAGCAGAATTTCTTCGAAAATTTTCGCATGCCGTTGTTCTCTTTTTGTTTCCTCTAAAAGCCCACGCCACTAGTTCACGGAAACAAAAAGAAAACTGAAAATATTCACAGTCACATACATACAGCGTAGGTAGGCAACCAGGTTTACATCCAAAACCATTGATGTATAAAAATAATAGATGCATTTATTTATTTTTCAATACAAACGAGTTCTTAGTACGCTATGACGAGTAGATAGGCAGCTACATTAGCAACTCTATTGATGCTTAAAAATAATAGATGCTGCACATTTTTTCCAAGAATATTTGTGGACTTTTTGTTTAATTAGCATACACAAAATGTTTCTGTAGAATTTCTTCAAAAATTTTCGCATATTGTTGTTTTTTTTGTGTAAAAACCTACGCTACTAATTCACAGCAACAGAAAAGAAACTCAAATTATTCACAGCCACATACATACAGCGTATATAGGTAACCAAATGTACATCCAAAAGCATTGATGTATAAAAATAATAAATGCATTTATTTTTCAATATAAACACGTCCTTAGTGCATTGTGACGAGTAGTTAGGCAACTAAGTTAGCAACTCTATTCATGCATTAAAATAATAGATGCGCTACATTTTTTTTTCTAAGAATATTTGTGAGCTTCTTGGTTAATTAACACACACGCACACACACACACACACAAGCACCGAGCAAAATGTTTCTACTCTCAAACAGGAAGCCGTGCACTTGTTACGCAACGAGTTCCAGTTAGCTTTTTAATAAAAAACGCGCAAAACGTTCAAATTAGTCATCGTCTGCTAAGAAAAAATACACTTATAGACTAGAGTCATCTAGCACGAAATTTTCCAACTAAGAAAACTAATTAATTGCGCGCCAAGTTAACAAGCGCATCCATTGACGCGTAAAAATAATAGATGCGTTAGGCTGCCGCACCATATTTTTGTCAAAACAAAGGCAAGTCGTCTAATTAGCATAAACAAGCATTGAACAGAATGTACGCTATAGACATCTAGCGAAAACTTGTGTAAACAAATTGCATAATAGGTAGTCAAGCAAGTTAACAAGGAAATATGCATTGATGCTTAAAAATAATAGAAAAGGCATCACATTTTTCCACATGCAACAATTGCTAATTAGCATAAACAAGCACCGAGCTGCCATCAAACGGCAAGCCGTGCACTTATCCAGTTAGCGCATCATAAAAAGAGCACATCGTGGCGGCGGTGTTAGCGGCGTCAGCGGTGGTGGCGGCAGCAATAAAGCAATTTAATAAGCTGCACGCTTCATAATAGTAAAACGAGCGATAACAAAATGCTAACAAAGTTATTATCGCGAAACTGTCAAGTAAATGCACATACGTAGAGCCGGTTGAGAAATTGGAGTGTTGTGTGCACGGCATATAGGTTAAGATCGGGGCTGCTTTGTGGCAGCCACCGCCGAAACGTGCGCTGCAAATATAAAATAATAGGTTGGCGCTCGCTCGATGAATAGCTGGCTTGGTCCGCGTCGTTTCGCTTCAATTCGCAGCACGGAAAGTTAAAGCTCTCTTGTTTTGTTGTTTTTTGTTAGTTTAAGTAGCGCGAACATGCTTTGCATTATTAATTCGCCGTATTGTGTGTTTGGCGCAGCGATAGCACCAGCAGCAGCACCAGCAGCAGCACAAGCAGCAGCAGCGTCGCAACCCGCTGGGAAAATAGTAATTAAAGTCGGGATGGGCGATCGGTCGCAATCACAGAAAATCTAATTAATACATTAATTTAAATCTCCCGCTCTCTAGTTGCTACAAACGGTAATTCTGCCATCTATATGTGCAAAAAGTACATACTCGCTCGAGTGCTGCCACCAGCCACCACCGTGTCATGTATGCGTCACATTTTTCAAATATCTAATTTCAATTTCTCGCTTTGGCCCGATAATCCCACCATCATCATGCAAAAAAAAACCGCTAATACATGCTTGAGCGCTGCCACCATCAACGCGTCAAATTTGTGAAATAAATCGTACCAGTTTTTGTGCTGGTGAGGCAGAGAGAGGAAAAAATGATCATTTATCTTATTGACGATCGGTGTACGCCTACTCGATGTAAATTTTTTTCTCCAAACTAACATTTACCGCATTTTTGCACAGGATATCGATTTCGAGGGCTTCTGCACGTTCATCGATACCTTCTTGGAGGTACGCACGTCGGAGGAGCTATGCCGTCATCTGTTCCTATCGTTCGTCAAACGGCATCCGGTTAAGGTAGATGGGAAGGCGTTCAAGGAGATGGCCGTGCTCAGTTCGACGACTGCCTGCGCTCCCATCACATCGCACACAAAAACACGGCCAGGTAAAAAAGATATATGCAACTTACTATTCTTTCTAATGTATAAGGTTTGTCCGAAAAGTAATGATCAGTGGCAAAATACTGAAATGGATTTGGTTCATAAAAGAGTAAAGCCATCTTTAATAACTTTTCGAACAAATCTAAGATGTTTAAGCTATCTTTGGAATATAGAAGGTCTACCCGAAAAATTATTTTATTGCAAAAATATTATAAATTGCATAGTCCTGTGGTCATATTATCACCAGTCACTGAAATTTTTGTGGAGTGGCGATTTTTGATGCAGGTATACTAGGAAATATGAATTACAACCTCTTGAACAATACTTCATTAATCAATTGTTTTAAATAATTTATTAGTTGGACATTGTATATTGAAGCAACACAAAATCCAATGAATATACATAATGAACTTGCAACTTGTTGGGTAGATTAAAACAGCACAAATGTAGTTAACAATAAAGTTGTAACATTGCGGAGAAGCCTTGTATATTGTGCAGCAACACAAAAGCCAATGGATATACAATAAACTTGTTGTCCTTCGCGTAACAATCAACGCATTTTGACGACAACACCTGTAGCGCATTGTCGCACCACTCTCTCGATGCGTGCACGATGCGTGCACGATACCGCCGCCAAATCCCCAAGCATCCTTTCTCCCCCAACAAACTTAAATACGCTTTGTCACCGCGTATCAAAAAAATAAAGTAAATAAAAATAAAATCAACATCATAGATGAGGCTGTGTTGCGGTTGTATTGTGTGCGGTATAATGCGGTTACCGTTGCGGTTTTCCACCACCACCCCCCAGAAACAAAATTCCATTCAGCGCGTTGCTGAAACAACACAACACAATAAGTGAGTGAGCGAACGATTCGAATCCCCCGAACACAATTAACTGACAATCGAACGCCGCCTGTGTATTATATTATTACGAATACGCGCCAACAATACCGCAGGTAGAAAAACCAATAGCAAATTACATTTCGACCGTATTCAATTAACGATTTCGATTAGCTGACTTTGCTCACATAATTCACCTGCAACATATTAGATTCAGCCTGCTATTTTCTGAGCGTTTTTTATCAAATTATTTATTATTATCATTTACAGATTACAACAAGTAATCACAGACTCCTGAAAATACATAACTACGAGTATATTAGATTTTTCCTATCAAGCTAATTTCTGACTGATTTTTGGTAAAACAATACATAGGGTTTGTTCTATTTGCGGAAGAATGTTCCAAACTGGGACTTTTTTCGCCGTCTTTGAAACTGCCAACCACCTAAAGTCAATGGCTATTGGCTATAACAGCTCAATTAACAGTTCCGAGAACATTGTCCCTGGTAAATAGAACAAAGCTGTTTACGCTTCAGACAACTGTGCAGAATTCTGACTAGCAATCTGTCAGAAATCAGCTTGATGTCATACCTTCTAAGACCATGTTTTTTAACCGTCGATGCGTAAAAAAAATTACCAATTCACAAAAACTAAAGATATCATACTGAATTACTTAATGGAAGTTTATCTCTTTTCTTCACATATTTGCTTTACAATATTGCAAATAAGTTTTAAACCTCATCCTATACTACTTGTCCACAAAAAAATATTCATAAGTTTACTGATCCGCGAATAAGAAAAGGTTGAGAAACACTGTTTTAGTTTCAACATCATCACTAAAGCTTTACAAGCAAGTTTGTGTCTTAGAGACATCTAGAGGAAAAATAAAAAAAATCACATTGTACGTAGATAGGCAATCAAGTTAACAAACAAATTGAGATAAAAATAATAGACATGTGATGCTTATTAAATTTGAAAAAGTTTTCAAATATAACAATTGTACAAATTAGACAAGCAACCAAATGAAGAAAGAAATATATTGTGAGATGAAAACAGAGATGTGATCTTTTTATGAAATTATTTATATATTCTAAGCTGCAAATTATAAATTAACATCCCATTAATATAGCGCGTCACTTACAAAACAGAAATTAATCGTAGAAATAATTTACAAAGTTGGCAATATAATCTATTACCCAAATTTGTTATCATTACGCCGTCGCGCTTATTTAAAATTCACTTAATTATACAATTTAATCGCTTGCGTAATTGCCGCCGCAACTGTACCCCCATTCATTCTATAATACATACAAAAAAAGCATACAAATCAAATATTTATCTTAACAATTCCAATCAACAATTTAACACACAATCTATTGAATATTTTCCAACTAGAGAAAATTTAATGTTATTTAATGTTGATAAAATTTGCGCACCGCGTTTTTATTGGCGGCCATTACGACAAAAAAAATCAATTAAATGCTGCTGTTGCAACATAGTATTAAAGCGCGCGCCAATTTTCATGTTTAATTACGCCGCGCGCCTCGCACACTACTTGTGTTGCTTCCCCATAAAAAGTTACGATCTTGTTGTTCTGCAATGTTACATCTCGCTAATTAATCATGTTGCGCGCGTGCCGACGCCGTTGGTGCGTTTGTTTCGCTTATTGCAGGTTCGACGCCTAACGTCAATTCGTGCATCGAGCCGCCGGTCGAGAAGAATATCTGCGTGAGCAGCGATAAGGTGGCCACCTATGGCGAAATGATCGCCGAAAAGTTTCACGGCTTCAGCGAAAAGTTGCTCGGCCACCATCGGTCCGACAGCGACACCTCCACACGTGCGAAAACAGGTGAGAAATTGTGCGAGAAAAGTGTGTGTAGAGAAAAAGGGGAATGGATTCGTTACGTATGCGATGATTCAATTACCTTTTCTCCCGCCGCCGTTACGAAAAGTTTGCGTTGGGGTAATTGCTTAACGAAAATAAAAATAACAACGCGCTCTTTTGTATGTTTAGGTTGTTCTTATCGTGAAAATGCAATATTAGGTCTTCCCATCACCAACACTACTCGAGTTGTCAAACAAAATCGACGATTTTTCATTAATTGTTGTTTCATTTCGTTCGCATCCATCTAGTGAACATCCACTTAACGAAACTATTCCAACTAACCCACCAAAACTAGATTAAGCAAATGACAGTAGCACATTCAATTTACTGCATTTTTCAGGTACCGTTCATCCGATGCTCACCATCACGCACACATCCTACTCCTGCCATGAAGTATTAGGCAAAAAGTCGACCGATTCATCGCCGTCGCACAGTCAAATGTCACGCAATTCATCGCGCAAATCGAACAATTCATTACTGGTGAATAATGGCAAATTAGAAGGTAAATATTTACTCCGTTCGATCGCAGCATCGGTCGTTTATGTTTGAAATTCATCGAATCGCTTCTTGTCATATATGCGAGATGAATATTCATCCATCTAGTCATCGATTTTTGATGATGTACTTACTCGCTCTCTCGTGCTGGACGTGCACACGTTTTAATGCGCGCCCTTCACTTCACCACCCATTTTGACGCGCTTTTCGAACTGTCGTCGTCGTCGGCTAATCCATGTCGGTATCGATTCGTTTAAAGACGACAACAACGACGACGACGACACGGTAATTCGCGTATGTGGTGGTTGAAAAGAAAAAAAAAAGAAAAAAAAGTACGTGTGGCGCAGTAAATTAATTGCCAATATCGTCGCCGCCGCCAAACGATTGAGCGAGTGGGTAAAGGTAATAAATTGATTAATTTTGTTTAAGAAGTGAGACATATCGTCAGGAAAGCGAGCACAATCGATGTGAATTCGGTTAAAGTCTCATTGAAAGATATCGTCTGTTATTTGTCTTTGCTCGAGGCTGGACGGCCGGAAGATAAGCTCGAATGTGAGTATTATCACCTACAATTAAATTTAATTACAATTTTATCGTTTGCGCCAGATTGCTTACCAATTAACATTTTTTGCCTCGTGCTGCTATACTGCTTCTGCTTCATTCCCTCTATGCGCGTCGTCCAACTATCTCGACTACAAACGACCAATTTGAAATATTTATGTATGAAAAATGATACGGTCCACGCCATTTATCACTGCCGATTCGCGCGCGCATCATTTAAATATCTCAAAATATTTATGTTGGAGCATGGCACATCATTCAATATCATCTAAATTCATTCATTCACTATGTACTTCACTTTGCTTGGTAAACAAAAAACTCTACGTATGTATATGCAACTCATTACACATTACTAATTAACGAACTTTACTCAAACTTGCTACCGTTGCTATACGATCTTGCACACTATTTAATAATCACTATTTATTTATGCAAAAAACATGTATGTTCCATCAAATAGTTGTGTGTGTGTATGTGTGTATGTGTGTTATTACACAACAACGTATTAACCATTAAATATTCGTTGCGACACGATGCCGGTGGTATAGCGCTTAATAATTTACATTTTGTTCGCGGTGACATTTAATTTGTGTGTGTGTGTGTGGTGTGCATGGTGCATGCCGCAATTACATACACACTCCCCCAAAAATACTACATCCAACTAAAACTAATTATGATATATATGTATCTGCAGTTATGTTCCGCTTATACGATACGGATGGTAATGGAGTGCTGGACACGAACGAGATGGACTGTATCGTAAATCAAATGATGAATGTCGCTGAATATTTGGGATGGGATGTAAGCGAACTGAAACCGGTAGGTGTCCTATAAATGCTTATCCTCATCAAGACATTCTAGGTATTGTTAACGCATTCAATATTCAAATGATGTTGCGATAGAAAAAATTATCATCATAAAAAAGAAATTGTTTTCCTTGGCGCGCATTTAATGATTAAATTATTTATTACATATTATCATTTACAGATTACAAGTAATCAAAGACTTCTGAAAATATTTACCTATGAGTATATTATAATTTCTGGCCGATTTTCTGGAAAACTAGACAATTTATATTACGCAAAAATAACACATTTACGCTTTAAATTTAAGATATAATATTGAACTACGCAAATTTCTTACTTAAAGGATCTTTATCTTCTTTCTCCACATATTTGCTTTACAATATTGCCAGTTTTAAACCTCATCCTGTACTACTGATTCGCAAAAAAATGTAACCGAACTGAAACCGGTGGGTGTGATAGACGGACCCAAACGTACAACTGCTTATCCTCATCAAGATATTCTAGGTATTATTTCCGCATTCAATATTCAAATGATGTTGCGACGGGGTAAAAATTATCATCATGAAAAAGAAATTGTTTTCCTTAGCGCCGCATTCAATGATTAAATCTATTAATATTTAACGTGCTCGTCCACGATCATTAACTTTGCGTGAGATGTTGAATAATTTACAACGTTTACATTTCGTAGATTCTGCAAGATATGATGGTGGAAATCGACTACGATGCGGACGGCACCGTCTCGCTGGAGGAGTGGAAGCGCGGTGGTCTAACAACGATCCCACTGCTCGTCCTGCTCGGTCTCGATACGAACGTAAAGGAGGATGGGAATCATCTGTGGCGATTGAAGCACTTCAGCCGGCCGGCGTACTGCAATCTCTGCCTGAATATGCTCGTCGGCTTGGGCAAGAAGGGACTGTGCTGCACTTGTAAGTTTAATGTGAAGGGCGGTGGCGACTAAAGACAGATTAGCGACGTCTTATTGAATCGAGTTTAAATTCAATTGAAATGAGATGAAACGGATTTGGCGTGTTGGGATAATTTCCGGTCCATAAAACTAATCTGGATTTTTTAGAATATGAATATTAATTTGTGCGATTTCAAAATCTTTTGAGTTTTAATTTGTTGTCGCTTTACAACCATTTCATTCCCGTTTTTTTTTGGGTTCAAAAAATGGATTTTTTTGTTTTTACGGAATCTTTAAGTTTAATATCTCAAGAAATTCAAAATTCGTAAAATTAACGGAGTTACGTCGGTCTTAACTTAACTTACTTCAATCTTTAAACGCTGTTTTCTCGAAACAGCATATTTGCGGATGGTGTGCAGGATATTTTTGTAACGATTGAACCAAATACCTTCAAACTAGACTTGCATGTTCAGTAAACATTACTTTATCCTGCGATAAACCAGAATTAAAAAAGCAATTACTGCGGAAGTTATAATTGTTAGATCAAAACTATACTTTTTTACTATGAAAATTCGTCCATTTTTTATGTAACAAGAGAATATGTAAATTATCTACATTCTGGTTGTTTGAAGATTTTTTGAACCCGAAAAACGGGAATTCTTCCTTAACTTTAAATATATTGCGGAGACAATTTTAACAATTCCTAAATATTATTTTTTGTTTATTAAAAATGAAATAATTTTTCTTGTGAATCAACAATTTGTTTTATCGTTCAATTTTAATTATTATCATAATAATTCACCAAGCGATGCCAACACTAAAGTGTTTTAGTTTTTAACAATTCATGATGAGTAAGCCTAACCATTTTGATAGATTGCACAAGCAGACAAATCTTAGATTATTAACGCGTAACCATAGCAACAACATGTATATTCAATTTAAACTAACCAATGCACGTCGATGAATTATTTAAGAGAGTTGCAACGTGTTGATTTTCTAACCAATTAACTCACGTTAAGCAGTTTAGCTAGCTGGATCAACGATTTATTATTTGATGCGTGTTGCAGTCTGTAAGTACACGGTGCACGAACGTTGCGTTCAGCGCGCGCCCGCCAGCTGCATCGCCACCTACGTGAAAAGCAAAAAGTCGCAGCAGATACTTCAACATCACTGGGTCGAGGGAAATTGTCATGGAAAATGTGCGAGATGTCGGAAGCCCGTTAAGGCGGGAATCACCGGATTACACTGTCGATGGTGTCAGATCACAGTAAGTATATAGAGAAGATATACAACACTCAGCCATCCGCACACGGCACACAGCACACAGCACATCAACCAAAGGAAGTAGGCAAAGGAAGCGCGCTGAAAAAAAAATAATATTAAAGAAGATGAAAGCGAATCTTCGTGCTGCGCCCTTTTTTTCACGATGTATAATACCGCACTCGCACATATACATCCGAGAAAGAAATATTTATTTTTAGTGCAAATTTAATCTCGATGCAATGGAACGACGACGCCGTCGTCGTGGGCGTTTGTACATAATTAGCTAACTTTCTTTCATCAGAGAAAGTTATTCGCTTTCGTTTTTTCATCCATATATATATATATATATGTTTAGCAATAACGTTCATCATTTTTGCTCCTGATATTGATGATGCTGATGATGATGATGATGATACAACATCGATTGGAAGTTTGTGAGAGGGTATAATTAAAATTTCACGCGCGCGTTGTTTTTAATTAATCCATACGCTCGTTTAAAAATTATCAATAACAGGACTGTTTACCAGAGCCTGCGAAAAGCACATCTTTTACACGTTTCCTTTGCATGCGATAATTTTTCCAATTCAAACTTTTGCAAACTTTGCATATTTGTCAACTTCTAATCTTGTAAATTGTTTTTTATTATTAAACAATAATTTGTTATTTCTAGTTTTGTTAATTGTTCGATATACAATACAATAAGTCTTTATAAAATAAAAACTTATACACAAAAGAGTATTGTAATGCCATTAGGAAACATAATCATATAACAACCTATAGCCGCAAACGATTACCTTAAGAGTTCTGGTTCCTAATATCTTTAAGAAACAAATTGGTATTCTACATTATACGAGAAATATCATGAACAACTTTTTTAACACTTGCGGTCACGATTTCCACTTATGGTTTTTTTTATGTGATTATGATTCAGAATACCATTAGGAACCAATATCAGATAACAAGCTATAGACGCAAGTTGGTTTTAGCACAATATACAAAATATTAAGAAGTAGCTCTCTTTAACTCTTGAGGTAATAGTTTGCGGCTATAAGTTCTTATGTGATTATGGTTTGTGGATGAGTTTTTATTTTTTACAAATTTTTGTAATAATAATAATAGCATTAATGATAACAGCGTTTGAATTAAGTCTGAACTTATAGTATTTACATGTAATATTTATTTTACAATAACAAATTCGTATTCATTCGTTCCACATCAATTTGCGATAATTCATTAATAATCTGATTATAATTTACAATTTATGTTTTATCGCGAAATAATAATTAATACGTGCATTACGCAATCGAATTAATAATGGTGAATTTTATTTGCATCGAATTGCAAAGCCGGCTAAAGTAGGCGGCGCGCATCTCCTCTCCCGTGTTGAAAATTAATCCACATTCACGCTTTTATCGTTCGAATTAACATATTTACCCTCACATCATAATAATATTATTTTGCAGCTACATAACAAGTGCGTATCATCGGTGCGCGCCGAGTGTGGCTTGGGCGAGCACAACGTCCACATCCTACCGCCCACCGCCATCTGTCCGGTCGTTCTCGATCGTCAAAAGTCTTTGCAGAAACGTGGCTCAAAGTACGGACATGATAATGTAAGCTAATGATGATGATAATGATGACGACTTTGTGGTTGCGATAATAATCGATTTGCTGTCGGAATGTTTGTAGGGCAATTCGGCGAAGCAGCCGGCGATGTCCTTCCAGCTAACGCCATCAGCCAACTCCTGCCCGCTGTTGGTGTTCATTAATCCAAAGTCGGGTGGTAGACAGGGTGGCCGCATTTTACGCAAGTTCCAATACATTCTCAATCCACGACAGGTGCACAATTTAGCCACCGGCGGGCCAATGCAGGGCCTCAGCATGTTCAAGGATGTGCCGAATTTTAAGGTGATTTGTTGCGGTGGTGATGGTACCGTCGGCTGGGTGCTTGAAACGATGGGTAATGTAGCACTTTTCAATCATCTTTACACAATCAAACAACCGATTTCCTCCTCTCACTCTTTCAGATTTGTCAATTTTTTCCCTATTTTATACAGAAACTTTGCTTTTCAATTGATGTACTAAAGACCTCTAACATTTTGTTGGTATATAAATGGTCACATACTTGCTGTTGATGTCATTTATGGACATCCAGTAAAGCTAGGCGATGATTTAAAAGAGCCATCGTGTAGGAATGACCGGATCATTCTCTTTTGACACGCCTTATGAACTAAAATCCGACTTTGTGTCCATTTTGTTGAAAGTGCCTGCTATATGTTGTTGTTTTTTTTTGTTGTTGTTTTATACGATTTTTATTATCACTATAAATATATATCTGCCGATTTAGAATGAAAGCATTTTGTTTGAAAATAGAAAAAGGCAACGCGCCGAGCCTGGACTGTTGCAACATTTTAGAAGTAGCAGCAGCAGCAGTCGGGAAATTGATTTGATTTCATTTTATGTCCTGTTTGCTTTTTACTAAAAAAAACCATCAACTTTTATTTTAGGTTAACCGACGACAAGTGGAAAAACAAATCCATGAAAATATCCTTACATGCAGTACAATCCATCAAGCATTTTTAAACTATCATATATGCGCTCACGTTCTATTTTCGGCGCACGCCTGACACCCGAACTTATCATCCATTTATTATTTCCAACATAACAAACAGCACAATTACATGAAGCGAATGTCACCTAATGCATCCCACTCATAATCATCATTTGCGATAAATCAATGCGCGCTCGCAAATCATACTCACATCGCATATTAAACGTCTGTTGCAAAAAAATATATACATAATAGAAAGCAGCATACATAATAGTAGTAAACAGAAACAAACAAAATGTATTCTGTAATTTAATTAAATGTGCGCGTAGCGCGGCCAAAAACGCAAATAATAAAAATTATGATATACAACATTATTTACACATCAAGTATGTAAAAATATTCATGCACATCGCGCACAAAAACGGCAAACACGCGCTGTGACACACAAACATTACACATCGTGGCAAAAAATAATGTATCAGACCGCATAAAACTAAGACACACATGGCTGGCTGCGCGCTTCACATTAAATGTGGCAAAAATGATAAATATTAATTTTTTTAGGCAAATTCAATTCATCTACAGTATGTGACCAAAACTATTCATTCTTTTACTACAATTATTGAATAACTAACTATTTAATTATTGATTTTTTTAATTAAATTAATATAATCTCAGGAGTAAAATAAACAACTTTTAAGACATAACTTCGAAAAAGAAAAGGTAAAACACTGTCCTTTTTGCGCGTTGGTGAACGTTTCAATTCAACAATGTAACCGATATTAATGCCCGTATTCTCGTCACTAGCCTTTACTTAGCCGATAACTTTATTCATACACAGAACATAACCTATAAATTATTGTAGATCCGTATTTAGTAACTTCTTCTTCTAGCAGTTGGCAGTAGTTGCAGTACTAAAAAAATATGAGCTTCCAATAATTTGTAGATTATGTTCGTTATAATAAAGTTATCGGTTAGTTGAATGCTAGTGACGATATTACGGGCATTAGTCATTTAGATTACATTTCAAATAATTACATATTTTACTTGTATTCGTATGTATTTTATTCTATGGCACATTATACGAATATATTGGATTTAAATTTGATATAATTCAATTCAAAACAGAAATGTGTTATTTATCTTAACTATTTTTGTCTTTTCTTTTCTTACTAATTCCTAAACGCAAAAAGAGCAGGAAGGATGTGTTCATATATCTATTATTACATTTTTCCAAGAATTGCTATGTAGTAATTAGAATCTAACAACCCTCCAGTGTATTTTTAGTGACAGAAATGAGCTATTACGCTATTATTTCTGTATAATTTAATAAGTGCACAAAAAAGGATGTAGATATTATATAAAGTTTGACCCAAAACAATAAAGGCGAGCAAGTTACCTAATGCACACCAACATCATCGTCCCAAAATTATAATGTAATGTGAAACATTAATTTGATGTCTTTTGAAGTTTTGTTACGTCCTGTAGATATTATGCGAACATTAATAATTTGATAGCTTCCTACTCCCGTTTCCCTCCCGACGCCGCCGCCAAAGTTCCACGATGGAACGAACGCTTGACGGGCGTCTGCTCAACGCAACACATCCTCTCCCTCTCGCTCTGCCTCTCGTCCACCCTCTCCCATACAAAACGTAATCATCATCGTCACGACGATCATCATCATGATTCGAGTGCGATTGTGTTTCAGATAAAGTGGATTTGGAGTGTCAGCCGGCCGTCGGCGTGATACCGCTCGGCACCGGCAACGATCTGGCGCGCTGCCTGCGCTGGGGCGGCGGTTACGAGGGCGAATCCGTTCATAAGCTGCTGCACAAGATCGCGCGCGCGAGCACCGTCATGTTGGACCGTTGGCTGATCGAGTTGTCCGACACGTCGCCGCCGGAGCCGGGAATGACACAGGCAGATACACGCATACCGTATAACATCATCAACAACTATTTCTCAATCGGCGTGGTAAGAATGTCATGATGCTTAGATGAATCTTACATCAAGAATATGTTAAACTTGCATTATTTTATAGAAATATTAGCATGTTTCAAAACTAATAAAAACTATTGTATTAAGTTTCCACCTTTTCTTGCGATTGCAAGTGAGAATTTGTTGAAAATGCGAAAATTTATAAGAAAGGCGAAACCATCGAATTCTCTTAACTCATCCTGTAACGATTAGAAATTATTGTTATCGGCTTCAGCTATCAAAACCATTTGTGATTTATGATACGATATAAAATTCGAAATTTATGGATTATCAAATATCTAACAGGATAAATTTTTGAAGTCTATATGGTATAAATTTTTGGCTTACAATCTGGAACAATTTACATCTTTTTTCTTAAAATATAATTATGAGTTTTGCAATAAAAACTTTGAAAAATGAAAAAAAATTATCAACTTTGCACCTTTTTAGTCGATTTTTTTTTATCAAATTACTAATCAAAACTATTAAATTACTATTTTTTTCTGCCATTATGAAAGACAATTTCATAAAAAAGCTAAAATTTATATTATAAAACGATCCAAGTCTTACCTCAACATTTAACGATTAGAAATGATTGTTATCCGTTTCAGCTATAAAAACTAGTAAAAAACCATTTATGATTTATGTTATGATATAAAATTCGAAATTTATGGATTATCAAATATCTAGTAGTAGGATAAATTCCAAAGTCTTATATATTTTTAGTTCCGCCCCCGCTTAAAATATGTATCTTTTTTGTTGTTTGTTAGGATGCGGCAATTTGCGTGAAATTCCACTTGGAGCGCGAACGCAATCCGGAGAAGTTTAACAGTCGCATGAAGAATAAGCTGTGGTATTTTGAGTATGCGACATCCGAACAGTTTGCCGCTTCATGCAAAAATCTGCACGAGGACCTCGAGATTTATGTAAGTTCATACGAACCGCTTAATTAATTTGTACAAACTTGAAATCAGTTTCCTCTTTTCAACATTTCATACTACTCCCTCACTCATACCCATCCACCCACCCAGGGCCTAATTTAAACAAAATACGATTTACGGCCCTCTTTACAAATTTTGCAGCACAATAATAATAACACTCTTATATGTTTGAATCAAAAGTGCATTAAATTTACACGTAATGTTACGTTTTTTACCAATTTTTAAGCATTTTTTAAATTTCCCGACATATTTATAAGGATTTTAATGGAATTCCAAGTAACTTCACAGTTTAACAACAAATATTAACGTTTTAGATAATATTTTAACCAGAATTATACAAACATATTACAGATAGCGTTGTTTATCTAAACGCAGCTTTACTAGGATGGCAAATTTCAATCGTTTTACGGGCCCCCAGCAGGTGCCTTGCCTGTCTTGTCATAAATTAGTCCCAGCACCGACCATAATAATCTTGCAACTTGACAATCGGCCGATTTTCATCGAACGCAAAATAAATCGTCTTTCTTACTCTCTGTCGTCTGTGTTGTGTGTGTGAATTGAATGGCGATTCAATGGAATTAATTCTTTGTAGCTAGGAAGGATATATATTCATGGTGAATATTAAAAAGTTTTTCTCTTCGATACATGTAAAGTGTGGTAAACAATAGAATCGATTGTGTGCATTGTTTGCCAGCCTGTAAACCCGTCGGCGTCGACAGCGCGCGATTCTAAAGGAACGCCTAAATTGCGCCGCTTTCAATACAATCAGCATTTTACATCCATGTCATTTTTGTTTCACCATCTTGCGTAATTAAATAATTGACATATGATTTTACTAAGAGAACACAACGCGACGACAGCAAGTAAATTATTATTGTACAAGCAAGAATAACACTACAACACCACTAGTGGTAAGCAAGCAAGCAAGCAAGCAAGCAAGCAAGCAAGCGCGCAAGAAATTTGAGTGGTGAATATTCAAACCAAAACGTAATGTAGATGTTTGTTTACGGTGCGAGTGCAAAAAACCGGGCAACATCAACTTGTTTACTGGCAAAGTAATAAAGTAAACAAATAATGCAAAGCAAATGGCTGACTTGATATTTATATTGTTTTATATGTTTCCGTTTCCATGTAATACAGGGAGAGGATAAAGTGTGCGCCGTCATACGCGATAATACAATATGTTTGAGTCAGCGATTCAGTTTGATTATTGTATATCTTCTAGCAAGCACAATTTTCTAAAGTGTTACCATTCTATGTCAAACGTCACGTCGCAACATAACCCATCTCGCGCGACAATATGGTTCTAATCAACGATGCAACCATGATTAATTTCGATGTTTACGTAATGCGATATTAATATGAATTTAATATTAGTTTCAATTATCAACAACAACCCAACAACGTCAAACACTCTAATTATCCTCTCATGGCGCACTTTTTCACTATATGTATAGGGGAGAATAATTTGTAATTGTTCTTAAATAACAAGTAACGAATAAATTGTAACTAATGTACATAAAAGGGCAATGAATATATTATCTAAATAAATATAAAAAAATCCGAATTAATGTAATTGAGTTTAAAAAAATCAAAAAAGGCGCAAAAATCATTCGGGTAATGGCGAAACTGGTAGGCTAATTGCGCTCCAAGAAATAAAATAGGTAAAAAGCTACATATTGTAAACTTTACGTTAAATATACAAAAATCAAATTGGTAATTATCAGGAATATCCTGTGAATTGCGTTCCGTATGGACCATCCCGAACATAATTCACATCTAAACCATCATTCGCTGCTTTTTCCAAATTCACATCAAATTAAGCTAGGAACGTTATTACCCCGTTGAGCAAATTTTATTTTATGAAGACGTGAATAACAACTAGTGCAAATTATATCTTAAAGTATTCAGTAATGCACAGCAGAATGCCACTTTGCATATATATGTATTATCATATTAAGAAATAATTATTATATATATAGAAATAATTTGGCTTTAATTTTGATGCGCATTTCAGTTATAACAGAAAACACGAAATATTATATGTAAGGACTGCTAATTTATTTGTTGAGGAACTGTCTTTATTTTGCAGTATGTTAACTTACACAATGTTTTTCTTATCTCTACACTTAGTAATTTTTAGACCAGGTCGCGGCATTACCCAGTGGTCGCTATTACCCAACTCTCCCCTATAACCATACATCTATATTCCTAGAACAGGAATAACAATTTTCTAAAGTGTTACGTCTTGACGTTTATGTCAAATGTTATTCTATATCACGCACAACTCATTTTCATAACTATACTTCTAATCAACGAAACAGCCGTGATTAATTTGAATGCTTATACGTAATGCGATATTAATAATATTTTAATATTGGTTTCATTTAGCAATGTCCATTTATAATATCCAACAATTCGTTCTTTGATCATTGTATTATACTATATCTTCTCCGGCGATACAATTTACTTAAGTGTTACGACTGGACGTTGATGTCAAATGCCATGTCACGCATAACTTGCTTGATACATACTAGTCCTCCTAATCACTAGTAGCTATAATTAATTTCGCAATGTTTATGTAATGTAATATTAGATAATATTATTTTAATATTTGTTTCAATTAGCAATGCCTGTTTATAATAACCAGCGCAAAGCTCTGATTGCATTCTGATGCCCTATTTCATGATAGTCCGTCTTGTCTTCTAACAAGTAATATTTTCCAAAGTGTTTCGACTTGAAGTTTATGTCAAATGTCATGTCATCTTGTATAAGCCCCCTTTAGAGAAGTTCTAATCAAGGCTGGAATGATTAATTTCAATGCTGTTTATAAAACGCCGCGATATTAAATATTATTTTAATATTGCGTTTCAATTAGCAGCGTCCGTTTATAATACCCAACCATTCACTCTGATTATCCTCTGATGCGCTTTGATGGTGCAAATTGATTGATACACATTGCAATCACCGTTCGGACCAACAACGCGCCAATTAATAAACGTAATATGAAATGCAGCCAAACAAAACTCACACTGTCCGCCTCTACTGTACCTCCACCTCCACCACCACCACCACTTCCCAATCCTATCTATCACAAGCACATTTTTCCAGCCGCCAACTATACAAATCTAATTTACGTATGCACGCGATGGCATTTTTCATTTTTATCAGCATTTCAATGTATGACTGTATGATGTATAATGAAGTGGCGTTCCGTTTGTGCTATTCATTGCATATGATATTTATGCGGCTTTCGTTTTTTTTTCGTTTGTTTGCAGTGCGACGACGTCTCGTTGGATTTGGCGAACGGGTCGCCGTTGCAGGGCATCGCATTGCTCAACATACCGTACACGCACGGAGGGTCAAATCTGTGGGGCGAGCACATTTCAGGCGCGCGCCGCAAGAAGAGCACCAAGAAGAAGAAGCAAAAGGAGTTGAGCACGAGCAGCTTCAATTCGGTTGATCTGAGCGTTGCGCTACAAGGTAAATTATTAATAAATTTCGCAATTTTAATAAAGTTTTTTTTTATGTTTAAAATTAAATTTGACAATGGTATTTCATAAAAGCAAATTCATAAACAAACATTTTCTATTTACATGTAAGAATGTCATGCAAGGTATTTCATGATGATCAAAATATGGTGCACTTAGTTATCAAAATGCTAAATGGCTTCAATATAATTTTGTCATCTTGTCACTTAAAATGATATTATTGACACAGAATATTTTTCCTGTTTAGTGCAAAAAACACTATGTGCACTCGGTTACAAGTGAATCTGAACACTGCTAGCAAAACGCAGACAAAACTTACCCTTGGAAGAATTTAGGCCACGTACAACATGCATAATATATAACAGTCGTCATAAATGCTCATTTGAAGTGTTATATCTATTGATAGTTAGTACAATTTACACATAAGCTGCAAGTAAATGCAATAAAAATTTTAACCAAAGGAAACGAATTCGTTTAATGACAACAGTTTAACTCTAGAAGAATGAGTCTCACCGCGGTTAGCTCTTCAGCCAACCTCTTTAAAACTCCATTTTAGCAAGTACATCAAAAATGCAATAAGGCCATCCGAGTTTGCTAGGTGTCGATATTCATTTGCTATCGAGTGTACAATTTGCATAACAATCAACTTACAATATTTCTTAATTTCGCCTATTGATGCATTTGTATCAGTAACATTTTCAATCTCTTTAAAAACGCAATCTTATTAAACTTTAAGCATCTCGTTTGCTTGCTCTTAGTTTATAAATTAATTTTCCAATGAAATATCAAATGATTGAAACTAATTTAATAATTAATCACTAGATTAATATACACCTGAAAGGTGTTTGAGAAAAATAATGCGCTCCCTTGCTTCCTTCCATCCAACTTTAATCGAGTGTAAATCAGTAATCATTTTGCTGATTACAGATATCGGTGATGGTTTAATCGAAGTGATCGGTCTGGAAAATTGCCTTCACATGGGAAAAGTTAAAACAGGTATTACGGCGAGCGGCCGTCGATTGGCGCAATGCTCATCGATAATAATTAAAACGAAAAAGACATTTCCAATGCAGATTGATGGTGAACCGTGGATGCAACCACCAACTACCGTACGTGCTAATTCATAATTTATTGCTACATTTATGTTGTACATACATGTATAGTATACATTCATACATACCTAGTGATGCATCAATCTAATAATTGAACGCGGCGTAAATTTATTGTCGGTCCAGCAGGTCGAGCATTTTGCATTAATGGATATGGGATAAAAAATGCGATGTTTTAGCGCCACATCCTGTATTGGTGGTATTACAGCGATGTTATTTTTGGGCGAGATGTTATTCTAAAAGTAAATCCTTTTATTTGATGTGTTTTTACGTAAATTTAGATTTATGCTTTACATTAGTAACATCAATCACAATAGACGAAGCCAAACAGTATTATGTATATTGAATTTTCCTCTTTCTTGTTTTTTTTTAGATACGTATAACGCATAAGAATCAAGTACCTATGCTGATGGCACCACCGCCAGATAAAGGTAAAGGCTTTTTTCGGTTTTTTAAAAGGTAGACAGACCCCTTATCAAAAAACCTGCCAAAAACATAACGAGTAAAGTAACTCAACAACACAAAAAAAGAATAAATTATATATTTATACCATAATATAAAATTGTAAGTATTAATTAACCAAAAAAAGAAAAAAGCATTTTCACTCAATTATGAATATTATGTGAGAAAAAAAACAAAATGGAAACAAAAATCCAGTCTAGTCATTATTTTATATGATACAATATAATATTGTAATAGTAGTGAATTAGTTGTTATATTTTATATTATTATTGACAATAAGTATTTTTATTTTATTTAATACCTTTGTGTTACTATTACAATTATTACACGTACCTAATTGTTATTGTAGTATATTTGTATTTGTGCATTTATTTATTTATACATATTGTACATCTATATATTAAATATTGGTAAATTAATTATTTTGTACGCGCATTTATATTTTGACATGTTTATCACTCATTTTTAATCGATTTGAAATGTGTTTTGGCCTATTTTCACAATTCAAAAAAAATATACAAAAAGAATACAAAATTTAATGTTTCGGTTAATTAAAAATGATTCGTAAACGTGTTGAAAGTGGTGATATATTGTAAATTTGCAAATTAGCAAGATTTGATATTGACGTACAAAATGGTTAATCGACTTTGTTACCTGTATATAAATTTTAATCGTATATAAAAAAAATTATTAACGTTTAGGGACCATGCTTACAAGAAAAAAAAAGAATCCCGCCAAATAAAGTACCTATGCATTTGATGATATGACGATGATAAAGAATACTAAACCTATAAATTTCTAAGATGAAGAATATTGTAATTATTTAGTAATATTTACATAGAGAAAAACATTCTTTTTACTACAACGTATACATATAAAATTATACTTACATCGTAGATCAGATACTAAAAGAAAAAAACCTACAACACAAAAAGAAGTATTTACATATATTTTTTAGATGAATAGAAACAACGTAATAATAATATCAATGAAAGGAATGAAACAACTATGACAAAATACGCTTTAATAGCGATATCAAATTGATATTTTTAGTAATTAACTCAAATTGAAAATAAAAAAAAAAGTGAAACAATTTCGTAGTCTTATCGAAACTTTTAGCTTGATTTATCAGTAAGTGTAATATATATAAAATATATTATATTCTATTATACTATTATCCACTACTATTGTAGCATGCGATTGGAAAACCTTTTCGACTATATTTATTCTGATTCATGTCATTCAAAAATTAATGTTGTGAAAAAGTGACTTGGTTCTCTTACTATGTGATATTCGTTTTCGTTTGGTTTTTCCGTCGCACGATAGTTTTTCATTAATTACACTGTGGTAGTTTAACAATTGTGACAAGCGGTAAATACCTGGAAGATAAAACTAATTCAAAGTGGATTGCGTAGTTCATATGAAGCGCATTATGCAGAGTTGGCTTATAAATACTGGAGGGTATACTGCCTGCATGTGCGAAATATATTCACTGGCTAAAACATGCTGTTTCTAGAGAATTAAAATGATTCTTTTAATGCCAAGATTGTATAGATTCATTTTTGAAGGAGTTAAGATGCCTTTGTTGACGAAGTGTACATTGGATTTGATGACTTATTGCGTGCAACGCGAAAATATGGTAATACGATTACGTGGAACACTTATTCAACCGAATTAGTTTTGTTCATATGCCAATTTTCAGCAGATTTTCGTTTAACAATACAAGACGGTTTGAAAAACTTGCTTAAAAACACTGTCTACAAGATTTCCCATATGAAGGATCTCATAAGATTCGTTCCAACAAGTTGATTTTTGACTGATCATCAACCAGGATTCTGCGCAGTTGTATTTTCTCAAACTAAAAACGTAACTGCGCAGAATCCTGACTGATGTTTACTGAAAAATCGCCTTTTAGAAATAGTTATTGCGAAGAATGCGTGTATAAAAATTTATTGGCTGTATTGAAATAGGAAGTCAAAATAATTTTTGGGATAGAAACACAAGATGAGACGTCTTTTTACTATTAAAACACCCTTTACGCTATTTTAAACTTAAAAAAACTTTTCTTTAAGAGTTCACTCTATCCTATCGAATGACTAAAAAACTTTGTTATCGAAGGTAACTACATCGTATATTGATTTTACGGAATGCGGCTCTATGTAGAGCGTTCACTATATTAAAAAAATTAAAACACTTACAAGATATCTCGTAGCTAATGTAAGTATAGAACACTATCCGTGATATAACGCGTGGTTGCTGTTTGCGTAACACTATCCACGAGATATCTCGTAGTCGATGTATAATACAAAAATCAATTTTTTATTTTGTATGTTCAATATTTCGAAATCGCGATTTCTCTGAATTAAAAAGAAAAACAGCATTGGATTCAGCGTACTCGAATTGGTTTTATCTCCCACGAGTGTCCACTTCATCACAAACGAGATTTTCAATTCGAGCACAGTGTTACTATTGATTTTCTAAAGATTAGGCGATTTTCAACTAAATCATAAATCAAGCTATTAGAGCATGTTATTTTGTAAATTAAATTGATATTATTGACCATAAATTTGTAAAAAAATATCAATGAATAGGCACATCAAATTTTAGATGAATTTTAAATGAACAAAAAAAAGAGTTTGTGAATATTAAACATTATTATTATATACAAAAAAAAATTAATTAACCTTTAAAAAAACAAATGAATACGTTGCTGAATAGCTTTAAACCAAAAAAAAATGGAAATGATGATAAAACGATATTAATTGTAGTGATTAATGTTATATTATGGAGTGTAGCGCTAGAATTTTCCATTCATTCACACAACAAAAAAAATGATAAAAAATGTAACAAAAAAAAAGTGTAAATTCGATGTAACTAAATAATCATAATGCCTTGTGACATAATGTAATGCTTTCAAAACCAAAAAGAAAAAAAACAGAAATAATATTAATTGTGCAAAAATGTTTTAAAGAAAATTGTATATAAACATTCATATTGATAATTTGAATAATTCTAACGCGCTTAGATACTTGAAAAGTCTATGTTATATACTAAAAGAAAGCATTTCGTTTTTTTTATGAAAAAAATGAAACTATTGTATTTAGTTAAATAATTTATATATAATTAATTTGGAGTTCTCTTTTGTGACTGATTTTAAAAGAGAATTTCATTCATAATTTGTAAAATATATAAGTACAGATCTGTTCCTATCTATATGAATTGCAAAAAATGTAACAAGATTATTATAAATTTATTGAAAGTTATATCAAAGAAGAATATTGATTAAATCTTGTTACATTTTGTTTGAATTAATTTAAAATTGTTTCAATTGCTAGCTGTAATAATGCATACAAAATGATATGATAAAAAAAAATGATGAAAAACAAAGTAAATTATTGTATTTTATGGATATTGTCAATTTGAAAAAGCAAAAAAGCAACAAAAAAAGGTAAAGAATATTTTATCTCATTTCATAATCTTCATTCACTATCCCATAAAACATTACATAGCAAATATTAAATTAAAAATTATCAATTAATCGTTATAAAAATTATACTAAAAAAAGGGTAATCGAAAAAAGGCACTTGTAAAAAAATCATCACCACAACTCCGACACGGACACTTTATCCACAAAACAATCCTTATATCCTCTGATAAACAGCCTCGCCTGATACCATCTCGTATCTTTCTGGTTCGGGTCGCTCTGTGTTATGCAACTGTATTCGCTACTACTTCGACTGCTATCATCCTCATATATTTGAATATTCTTACAGCACGTATCTTTCGTCACATCGTAATCAATCACAATCTGCGTATGTGGAATGTGTGTCGGTATCGTATAGCCATCAACGATAGTAAAGAAATCGGTCGTCTGAGGAGTTGCTTCTCTCCGCAGCATGATGTATAAATTCGTTGGTGGCAGCACGCCCATCATAAGATTTAGCCACTTATCGGATAGAAATATTTGCCTGAAACATAACCCATTGTAATATTTTTCAATTTAAATTTAAAACGATCGTTAACTCACCGTAATATTTTATGCTGATTTTTCTGAATTGCATTCAAATGATTATTCTCGTTGTGCCCACTTGCAATACACGAAAATTTTACGGAATATATCTCTTTCACTGTAACCGGCGTGGTACCAAATAGAAACAATATCTCAAAGACTTTACTCGTTTTAAATTGCTGATTGATTTGCTTCATAATTTCCTCAGACGCTTCATATGCTGTCAATGCCATTTGAAAATGTCTTTCAATGGTAAAATTCAATTTGCCGGTGTTTCGTCCTTCATAATCACAGCGCTTCTTTTTTAGGCTATTCTTCAGCCATGTGTACGGATATGGTATTTGTGATTTTTGATATAACAATGCTTTCAATATTTCACTAATTAAAAACGAACAATTTAATGGCGTTAGAATTATATTACCAGTTTGAACATTAATCGTCGTCAGTAATTTGTCGTTATTACCCATTCTTAATTGATAATTAAACGATTATTTGCCCCCATAAAATTATAATAAAACTCTTAAAACCCACCATCAAAACATAAACAGCAATGCTTCGCTTCGAATTGTTTGACAGCCCTCTGTAGGCAACCGTTTTAGCATGGTTGGCAGGCAATTGTAGTTCAATTGAACTTTTCGTTTTCGGACCAGTGGACAATATTCCGAATCTTTTCTATTTCATATTTTTCAAACTTTCTTATAATAACTTTTATATTGAACCTTTATAATCTTCTGCATTCTTTCCATTCTTTAACAATGCCAATATTATTCCCCCAAACCCCCCAAACGCATATTTTCTAACATATTGTTTAAAAATGTGTCAAAATTTAGTTTCATGTTTAGAACTTTAAAGCATCTTATAATTGTAAATTAAAAGAAAATGTAGTACTGTAAATGTTACGATAATTATAGATAATGCGATTCTACAACCCATAGTTTTAATTGATTTTAATACAATGATCCTAAATACAAACTGAAGGTTTGAATCTTAGATAATATTTTTATTTAAAAAGCAAACCTACTTGCGTACAACCGTACAACAAATACAAACACGATAAACACATTTAGATAATTTTTAATAATCACAAGTCATATAAAATTCTAAAAAACATAATTTTTGTTTTGTTTATTTATAATAATCTGTAATATATTATATTATTTAAGTTTGATTACGAATCTGGAATAATGAAATATAATTTTTAAACATTGAAAAACAAATTTAATTAAGCGATGTGGAAGTTAGAAGTGCAACACCACGTTCATAGAAACTATGGGGATCTTGCCCTGGGGCGATATTCAAATCAACAGTAAACAACAACTCGGTACGTGTTGAATTCAAGTAAACGGGCAAAGCCAGCCGTCCATTCAATAGCTTATCTTCACCAACGACACGAATCCATCGCAGCAACGTGATTGGTAATTCCAACATGATACTTGAAGTCAACAAAAGTTGATTGTTCTTACATTGCGCACCTTGCAATTTTATGCCTGCAACAATTTCCATGTTAAATAGATTGAATTTTATTTTGGGATTATTTCACATACCGACAACAGCAAAACAGTCACTTGGTATCTTGTCTTTATCGTGCGAATCGGTGATGGTTACATCGAGTTGAAGCTCTTCAAGCGGCCAACTGTTAGCCTGGGCAACACATTGACGTGTTGCAGTAATATACGCTTCTGGGTTTAGCAAACCGCCCAACCACACTGGGAAACTCTAAAAATTCAAAAAAGTATTATTATTATTTATAAAATTTCAAATGTAATCTATATATAATACCTGCAGTTCTTTAGCGCCAGCTGTTGATACAAGTTGCGAGACTTGTTGTAGTTGTTTAACACGTTGACTAAAATCGGTAATCCATTGTATGACTGTACATCCGCGTGGCACCGTGTATCTCCTCCAGCTCGACGGCAAAATACCACGCACCAAGTCGCTCAACATCGTACGATGATAATTCGTTTGCTTCTTCTCGCCTTGGCAAATCAATACAACATCATTCAAGTCGTGTATTACATCGATCAGCAATTTGGAGCCGCAATTAACTTCACGTTCAAAGTAACGATACAACGGATCTTTGATATTCTCGACGGTGCGCTTTAATGTTTGCAACGACTTCGGCAACAATCTCAACCACGTTTGCGCTGAATTATGCAATGTCTTCATCCACAATGGTCTGCCATCGGTTTGTGCGATATCAGATTGCGAGCTTTCATCACTATATGCCAGCTCATCATCATCCTCTAACTGTTGCATCTTTAGTAATTTACTAACCAAATCAGTTCCACGTGTTGTTAGCAACACTTTCTCGGCGTTATTTGGTAAGCCGAGCCAGGATGGTGTTTGGCGATCTAATAACGATTCAATCCACTTCAAGAAATGATCACGTCTTGTGCCGTCAGGCATCGTGATATGTCTGCTACCATTTGGACCGCCATCGATATTACCAACAAGCGCAAAGTCGGCCTCGAAGCTGCGAGGTGTAAACAGCTTGGTGAGGAATGAGTTTAACAAGCGCTGATCGAAGATGTTATCGATCTTGCCGCCGTAGATAGATTGCGACATAAGAGTAACAAGCGCATCCCATGGCACTTTCTCGGGAGGTAGATTAGTACGTCCCATTGCAGTTGCTTCGATCCACGTGTCGAGTGTATCGCACGCAACACGCAAATCTGACTCATTGAATTCATAGTACTTTGCCCAGCCAAGCGGCGCATAACGTAAGCGTTCCTGTACGATGGCATGGAACCACGCCAATAGGAAGTACAAACGAGCGCGCTCATTTGGTGGCTTCATCATACGACTGGCCGGCACAGTACTGAACGTGCGCAATAAATTGGCACGAATACCCGGTGGTGGCTCAAACACGAAGATACGTCCCGCTCGTAGAAGATTAACCGGCAATTTCGGATTAATCTCCATTGTGAGGAATAACCTAAAGCTAGCGTGCGGTTGCAAGGAGTGTAATTTCTTTTCAAGTTGCACCAACCATTGCGGCGCCAAGTGTACATTCTTCAACATCACCCAGCGTCCGGTCTTGCATGCCATATTAATTGCCCGCTCGGCTTGATTGAAACCTTCAGCCGAACCGATCGCAATGCTGCTGATTTGCTTGTTCAACTCCGTCGCTAAATCATCGACGCGACTTGACGCATCGAAACCAGGCACTGAGCATAATAATGCTGGAACACTGGCGCGAAGTTGTTTTTCCACGACGCTGCTAAAGTCGAGTTCGGCCTCGGCGCTAGGCATAAAGTGTTCTCCGAGTGTTGCGTCCACCAGAATATGTGCGGCGGCAACAACACGGTCTGGTCTAAATGCCTGAATTAGCAACAACTGATACATAGCGGTGCCAATCGGACTGAGCGGTTTTTCTTCCAACCATAAACGCGGAACATTTTGCTCAGGCGTTCCTTGCTGTAGCCATGCGCTAAACTCGGGCATTTCCTTGATCTTTTCCGGTAGTTTCTTGAAGGCTGGTAAACGCGTTGATAGACGTGTTAGCGCTTCTTGCTGCTCGCTGCATAGTCCCTCACAGGCGACGGCTTGTTGATTGTTAAACACACCTTCCTTGCCACGCAGGAAAAAGTCGAATTCCTGATCGAGATTCGGTTCGGATGGAATACCTTTCAGATGAATGCGGCAGAGTAATAGCGCGAATGTTAATCGATCGGTGTGCAGCATACCACGCGCGACGCGTTCATAGCACACAGTAAACAAATCGGCGGTGATCACCTTCAAGCGCGTTTGATGATCGGTTAAACCTTCTAATTTGGGATTGCTCAGGAGTACACAGCTGAACATATCCAAAAACATCTGCAGCGAATATTGATATAAAAAGTGTACTTGATTGAGACTGTCCATAGTGAAGTAAGTATTACTGCACGCTTGTGATAACGGTAGATATTGTTGCGATACAGTTTCAATCTCTGATATAACCTTATCCGTTTCTTCAACCTTCTGTCCAATCTCGGCCGCTTCTTGTTTCAGTGTCTCCAAAGTTGTAATGACACTATCATCGTCGAGAATCTTACCCTTGGCATCGTTTAATGCTTGCAACAATGACTTCTCCAACTGACGCAAGCGAAGATGGAATTCGCCTTGCAGTTTCAATAAGTCGGAGCGTTTTTCATCAATGTCGGGCCGCTCAGATTTCAACACCTTGTTAAGGCATTGACTCTGCAACGAGCTGCGCGTTACCGTAAAGTTGACGAATGTTACTCGCGAGCATATATCGGGCGGGAATTCGACGGTTGGATCGCGCGTCGACAAGAATATAACAAACGATGGTGATAAATCGATGTCTTGGTCACCTAGCGTAATTAGAACACGACCGCCCGTACGTCTCAACTCCCTATTAAGCACCGGATTCAAAATCGGATCGTAGTTTTCAACATCTTGAACAAGTAGCGGATTGCCGAAACGCAACGCCGACTCGAGATTCTTCCTGAATGAATCGTCCAAGAAACTGGTCTTGGTAATTTTCTTGTCTTTAAATTCGTTCATGATGAATTCGGTTGCTTGGCCAGATGGATCGATGATCAACGGGTAGCGATTGAATCGCTTCAACATAATAGCATTCTCAGTACATAAATCGTCGGTGGGTAATGCGTTCGCTTGCCAACGTAAACGCTCATCTGGATTGGATAAGTATTCAGTGCGTGCGATATCCGAACGATATAATATACCAGCTTGTGTAAGGTGATTGCACCATGTGGTAAACAGATTTTGTCGATACTGAAATAAATCAATTAGTAAATGAGACCAGTATTGAGAAAGAATTTTTTTACATGTTGATCGAAGTAACCGCCATAGGCGATAAACGCAGCTGTAAGTAGCACATCACCAATAATCGTCGACATTTGCGAGCGGAAGGTTTCACTTGTCGCTTCCCAACGTTCGCGTTCAATTGTAAGCGACTTAATCAAGGCGATGGAACGATCCACCTTCGCCTGCACATTCTCCAAGTCGCTCTTGATCGCCTGCGCTTGAGCGATGAGCTGAGCGTACTCCTCCTTGTACGAGGCGATACTCAACTCCAGCTGGCTGATGAGATTCTTCACCTCGTCGCCGCGCTTCTTATTTGTTTCCGCTTGCTTCTCTAGCGAGTTGAGTTCTTCGCGTAGCGGTTCTACTTTCTTCAACATATCGGCATACTCAATCTACAAAAGCGAGATGAATAAACAGCGGTGTATATTGTATTATAGATTGTATTTGTTTCTTGTTTACCTGCGCCATTGCCCACTTGACAAGTGGACCGCAAGCGTTACTTGCATGATTGACCTTTTCAAAGTTGTAATCTGGATTACTGAGATACCGGCTCTTCATCTTCTCGCGAACGTCATCACTAAAAGTTTAATTAATAAATAACTAAATCTCAAAGGCATAAATTTCTCATCGTTCTACGATTTTACAAGGTTGGCATGCAAATGAAGAGAAACACTAATTTCTTTCAAATGCAACACTAACTAATAATGACAATAATAATAATGAAGGAAGAAGTAAAGCATAGGAAGCAAGCATACCTAATGTCCTCAGTGTTGAAATTGTGGACAACCGAATTGATGAAGTTATCACGCATGATAACCGCACGAATAGATTTCCAATCGCTTGCGTTCTCTCCAAGCAGCAAGCAAATGGATTCTAACGCCAGTTTAACGACGGATGGTGGATTTGACATCGTACGAATTTCGACCAATTGTTGTTTTTTAATTGATTTAACAGCTGTGTGCACATAGACAAAATAAATGTAAATAAATAAATAAAAACGTCTAGCTAATAATAAAGAGATGGTTGAAATTATCAATAATAATAATAATAATAATCATTCTCATTCAATAAGGAAACAAAATTGATGATTCGTATGATGATAATGGCGGTTTTAAATTAAGGGAGCCAAATATAGTTTTTAAAAAGCATTCAAAAGTAAAAAATAATATAATAACAAAAATAACGGTTTTGGTATTATTAAGAGAAAAGATCGCAAAATTACGTTAGTAATTCTTTGTTGAAATTCACTATCGTTGCAATAAAGTTCTCTCGCATTATTACAGAGCGAATCGAACGCCATTCGCTCGCATTTTCATGTAATAACAAGCAGACCGATTCTAACGCCATTTTAACGCTGTTTGGTGGATTCGCCATTGAACGCACTTCCACTAGATGCTGCTTCTTAATTGATTTTACCGCTAACAATTACACGAAAAGTCATTTCATTATAAACAAATAAATAATGTGATTGTGTTTTCTGGTAAGAATTTCAATATGTTATTTTTCAACCATGATAAAAAAATGTATAAATGTGTATGTATTCTGGAAATAAATATGTAATGTTATTTTATGCACATACATATTCAAGTTTCGATGTCTAGTAAATTTGTATCATGCTCTCCACTCTACAGCAAACAGCACACATGAATGAATACGTCAGGCTAATAGCCTATGTTTTACGTCAAGTGTTTGCTGCAAACTCACATGGTATAAAATCGACTTTGACTTAAAACGCAGTTAAGAGAATGTTTCAAATCACATATGTATGTGCATAAAATTTTGTATATAACTCGTGTAAGTAACACTTGGTTATATAAATCATAATTACCGTTTTGGGCATCAATTACAGCCGGCTCAACTAACGCCAAATCGGCCATAACCTCCGTACGTTTTTGTTCGATATGCACAATTTGCTTCGCCAACTGCTGCTGTATATCCTGACTCTGCATCTTCTTCTGTTCGGCTTCCTGTTGATCTTTCACCATCTGTTTTAGTTTGGCATTAGCCGCCTCATTCTTTGCTTGCAATTCTTGCGACTTCACCGCCAAGCTCTTCTGCATCTCCTCGACCTGCTCAACAGTCTCAGCAATCTTACTCAAACCAACATTCAAATGCAATTGCTGCTCCTCCAAATCGGATCGCTTCTCATTGTGCAACTTTACAAAGTGATGGATAAAGTCGAGATAGTGTCGGGGCGTAATTGCCATCGTACGATTACCGCGCTTCGCCAACCGCACATTAGCCTTGTGCAACGTTTGGTGTACGTAGACGCATGCATTGATTACAGATTCGCGATGCGTCGGCGTTGTGGGTATTAAAGCACAGGCGGCCGGGAAGAAGTCCGGTACCTTCCATGTCGGACGATCCAAATCAACACGATTTGTGAATTCTTTGCCCACTTGGAAGAGAGCGCCATCCGACCAGTCACCGAACCAATTAAGTACGCAACGATTGAATAACGCTGGAGATGTAGCGGCACGATCTTTCAAACCATCGGTCGATGGATTCATGGTGAAGACAACATGCAAATTACGCATTACTTGACCGGTGAACCATTTGTATAATTCATCATTCGAATCGAGCATTAGACCTTCACGTTGTGCACCCTCCTTGCATTGCGTCATCAACGTCGTGTATTCGTCGCCCTCGAACAGACCAGGCACTTCACCATTGGCTAATAGCGTATTCATTCGCTCTAAAAAGCTGGAATCGAGCATGTTGGACTCATCAAGAATGAACGCAATCTTTTCATCCTTGCAACCGCTACGACGTAACACTTGCCGTAGGTCCTCATCAAAATCTTCCGCGGTGTATTTGTTATGCACTTTAATTTGGAAAATAGCTAAACCGTTCATCCATGCAACAAAGCGCGATAGAGTTGTTTTACCAGCACCACTTACTCCAATTAACAGTAAATGTCCTTGCGGTTGTCTGAAAATACGATCAATACGCAAGACATGATCCAATACTTCATCGAACAACACCAATGGCACATCCAACTCCTCCTCGTAGAAGATCTTCAAACGTGCCTTGACGTATTCGCGTAATTGTTCCCTTTCAACCGGCACATAGTCCTTCGACAGCCAATTGCTGTAGAGAATTGGACGCGCCAATGCCTTTTCGCAATTCGCGCTTGGGAAGTGTTTCTGCGCGACGGCATCGATGTTTTCATTCGTCCAACGTCGTTCACTATCCTCGACTAAACGATCCTGGAATAGACGGAGCGCTTCATGGGCCCACAATCGCACCAATCCCTCAACTGATAGATTATCCAATGGACGTATAGCCTCGCATATACCGCGCACCCATCGCGTCATCTCACGGGGCGAGTATACGTAGTGCGGTTGCATATCCTGCGTGAATTTATCCTGCGATGTGAGATAGAACTCCACCATTGCATTGGTGAGCGGTTCGGCGAACCCTTTAAGACCTGGAGTGAGGCGCAGCATTGCGCGCGTAAATGTTCCGTAGATTTGCTTCAACGATGTTTCGCCGGGGTAGTCAACGTAGATGATCGGTACGTGGCGTAAGAAGCGATGCGAGAGCGGTTTACGGCCTGGATCCGTCGGTGGATTACACGCGCCGACAAATTGAATACGTTCGAGCGATACCCATGTCTGATCTGATGCGCGATAGAAACCTTTTTGTTCGACTAGCTGACGCAAGAACATGATGACGCGTTGCGTGCCGTAATTATCCATGTCGGGCAGATTAATTTCATCGCAGAATAGTACTAACCATTTACCGAGTTGGACCGGTGATAATATAACACCATTCGGTGTTTTGCGATACTCGCAATAGTGATCGAATGTTTTCAGCAATAATTCGGGAGTCGTCGCTGAAGAGAAATTCAAGCCGACCACTTCCATGTCGGGTAAGGCGCGTAGTGCTGAGAATAGCGTCATTGTTTTACCACTACCAGGCGGGCCGCATAGTACTAACGGCTTATGTTCGGCTAGCCATGTGTACAACAATGATTCATGACGTACGGTATCCAAGGTAGGGACAACAATATCGGGTGATGCCACTTTATGGGTTTCCACTTCAATTTGTGGCACTTTATTCGACCACGGCGACCATTCCCCGTGAATATTAACTTCATAGTCAATGATTGGTATATTTGATGATGGAGGTAACGGTACGGTGGTGACACTACGCAGAAAATCGCACAAATCTGAACGCACCTTTAACTTTGCGTCACCGGCGAAGCTCCACAACAAAGCGTAGATCAAGCATTTCGGTATGTACATTTCTAGCTGTTCGGATGGTAGTGGAAAATCGGAATGTGCATGATTGTACTGCAAAACATTCCGCACGCTTTGATTGAGCATCGAAAACAACGAGCTCAGAGCGCGCAATCTTGTAAAGTCCATGATATGTTCTTGTTCCATTGCGAATTCCAAGCATTTAATAACAAGTCCATCCGGTGCCAAATAGGGTTGCAAGATATTGGCAACATCAATTTGTATTGCAAGAGTCGGCGATAGCATATCGTCCTTCGCCTCCGTATTCTTTTTACCAAACGTATCATCATCAGCCTCCTCTAGCGGAATATTCTTCAACGACATCATAAAGTTTTCGAAAATCATCTCGGTGGACAACACATCCTCGGAGAACCACACCATACCGCAACGTGAAACCGTCGCCAATGTAGCGTATTTCAAATCTTGCACCTCAAACATGATGCGCACGTTCGGTGGTAGCGATAGACGTTCACCATTAGGCAACGTTAGTAACTTATTGTCGTCGAGCACAGAGTTGAGATTTTCAACCCATTCCGGATCGACGTCACCGTCGAAGATGATCCATTGGCGCTTATTGATTTCGCCACGTACGTTATCGATGATTTTACGCAGAATGTGAGTGAAAAGACCGTCGGTCCATTCACGTGTATTTGGATCGAGCACACCATAAAGCGCTTCCTTGCTTATGGCTTTCGGATCGATCACGTGTGCAACGCCTTCGATGCCTTCGAAGCGTTCCAGTGCTTTAAGTAGTACGCGCCAGGCAGAACTTTTGCCAGAACCACTCGGACCCACCATCATTAAACCATGATTGAGATTTGAAATTTGATAGAGTTGCAATACCTAAAAGAATGAATTTGTTGTCAAAAAAACGTCCTAAGGTAAAAATATAAAGAGGTCAAAATCATAAGGGCACAATCAGCAAATAATAAGAAAATTAAACTTATTAATTCAAAGAATAAATGAATAATTTGCAGTTAGATATTCTAAAATATATTATTTTAACTACTGAGGTACACTCGTTTGAACTTTTGTGTGTGCCACGTTCCATAAGAGGGTAGTTGAACGTGGCACAGATAATTGTTGAAAAATGTTTTGCGACGTTCGATCTAGATGCATATGCTAAACTGTAAATGTAATTATAATAATAAGGAAGCAACAAAATTCCTTAATTACAGATAATTGTCTCAACGAGTGTACAACCTGTCAATCTATAATCTACCTTTTTTCAACAAGATGTCTTTAATTTTTACTAAATACCTGTTCCGATATTTTTTCAGGATGCTTCCAACTTTAACAAATATTCGCTTTACTTAAAAGCTATATTATATATATAGTATTGACAAGTTTTCCCTCAATATCTGTTTGACAGTGATTGCCTACTTACATCAAAATATAAAGGTTTTGTTTTCGATTTATTCATTTGAATTAATATATTTAATTCAAATTTCCTTCAGATGTGTCATTTGTTTTTGCAACACCTCCTATAAGCAATTTAATGCGTTAAAAATGGCTTAAAATAAGCCTACTACGCTTTTTAAAAATCAATCAATAGCAATAGCTAAATGTTTTTTAATTCAAGGCTAAGAACATACAAAAGTCAAAGTAAAAATATATTCTAGCCGGCATTAAGTGTTTCAAGTTGAAAAAAAAAGAAACTACTTGAAACAACTTGAATGTTTCTTAGCAAATTTAAAACACAAAATAAAAAAAATTCAAATCCAAAAAAGTCAAATCATCAAAAGTATACCTTTTCGATCCACGTATCCCCACCAATAGCCTTCTAAGCAGCGTTTAATTATAACAATATTTTATGAATTAATAGACTAGTTTTGATAATAATATCAACGTACCTTTTCCATCCATGCAGCGCCTTGTTCATCACCCTCACCACATACGAGATACTCCTCCTGGCAGACTTTACGAATCTCATCCTTGAGGCCTTGCATCTCAGCGCGCACGTATTGCACGTTGGGAAAGACGTCGCTCAGTAGGCTGAACAGCAACGGTATATCTTCAGCAACTAATTTCGGTACCATCGTCTCGCACACGGATTGAATAAGAATTTCTTGTTCAGGTAGATTTTCGGCGATGCTCGCCTCATCGATGTTCGTCTCTCCGCGTTGTTGCTTATTTTCTTTGATGCGCATGATACGATCGCGTTTCACGTTACCGGCGGATATCAGCACTGATTTCAATGCACGCAAACCGAAATCGTAGTGGGATTGATTTGATAGCTGTTCGTCGCACAACTTAAAGAATGGTACGATTTTCGATGCGAGCTTTTCGGCGGAACGAAAACCTTGCGAGAAAAGCATCACCTCGGCGATGAGCTGACGATCGGGTGTTGTCATAGCCAACGAGCGGAATAGTTTCTTCAAGTTGTCGGGGAGATTGGAACGGCCGGCGTAGCCCGGATTCATCGTGATAAAGATTGCCATATCGGGCGATACCTTCACTTGTTTACCAACTAATTCGACACTGATGCTGGTGGTGTTAGCAGTCTCAGCATTCGATTCCTTCTGTGATTTGAGCGCCTCCTGGATGGTTTGGATTTGTTGCGAGACGGCTGAGAGCATACGCTCTTCTAGACGATTGAACTCGTCGAAGCAACCCCATGCGCCTACTTGACATAGACCGACAAAGATACGGCCCATCGCTTGGAAATCGAATGTCTCGTCGCAATTGAATACGAGCACGAAGCGACCCAGTTGATTGCCGAGAGCTTTCACTGATTCGGTTTTACCAGTACCGGCAGGACCTAAACGCAACAAACAAATTTACTTGCCGCGATCTCAAAAAATGCAATTACTTACCGAATGGCGATCCACCAAGACGTGATTCCAAAGCCTGTGTCATCGTCAAGTAACAACGATCTGTAAGCGGTGTTTGCACCAAACGATCCTGTACGCCCAAATATTCAAAGCCATAGTAAAATCTAGCATTGGCCATGTGTATGGTAAGCTGCTTCAACACCTCTTGCTGTCTCGGATCGAAATAAAAGCGCATCTCGCACAGCCATTCGAACGCTTTATTGCTGCACACACCGTTCGCGATCAAACGTCGCGTAACGGTACGCTTATGCACGAACTCGTTGATCAAATGCTCCAACTTTTTCCTTCGCAATTGCGGCTGTTCTTGCAGTACGGAATCGGCGAGTACATTGAGTGTATTCTCAACATGCTGTAGTACTTTCTCGAGCACGCCTTTCTGTGGTTCGCTGTTCATTTTAGCGAGTGCCGCCTCCACATCTTCGCTCCAAAGAATCTGAGCGGCCAATACAACAATTTGCGCTTGATATTTATCCACCCATTTCATGAAGAGACTAGGATCGATGTTGTCCTTGAATTGTTTGATGTCTTGCACGGCCTGTGCGAGGCTGGATGCTAATGTAACACGCATTTCTTTCTCAACGAGAGTTAACCATTCGTTGATCTTCGGATGATCGACGGTGGATACAGGCGTACGGAATGGAACTTCTTCGCCCTCGCGTGATGCAATACCGGTAATTACAGTGTTGTCTTCGTTTAGCAAGATCGAAGCGACGCCCGCAAACATTTTCTTGAAATGCTTTTGTAAGCGAGCGACATTTTTACTGTTACCAATGATTTCCAGCAAATCTTCGTCACCGACAAAGTAGAAACGCGGGAATGATGTACGTTCGCGTTCCAAGTACTCGCCGAGCGCTTTTTGGATCTTACCAAGCAAATCGGCCAAACGCTCCAATGCACGTTGCACTCCCTGAATGTTTAGAACATCCATCACCATTGGTGATTTGCTCACCTTCTTCATCAGCCCCAAAAATTCGGCGCTAATACTTTGGAAGCGAGATGTTTCAACCGGTAGTAGCGTTTTAATATCAGCACTACCCGAAAATATTCCCTCCAAGTAGACCCATCGTCGTTGCACATCAATCCATACATCGAATAGGGCATTGATGCGATTCAGTTTCTCCTCCCACGTGAGCGCTTCCTCTTCGAATACTTTATAGTACGGCGAGAGTTTCATAGCCGCGACGGAATTGATATGTTCCTTGACTTTGTTGAATAAGTCATCCCAGCCACGGATTAATTTACATTTGTTCTGATAGTTGATCAAATCGAGTTCGTACGTTTGCCATGATTCGCGTACTTGCTTCAAGAATTCTTCGAGCGCCATCTCACCTTGCGCTACCTGTATCACCTCCTTAACCACGGCTTCGTTCTTTTGCAGATTGACATCCCACACCTGGCCAAGTGTTAGATCGGACAACACCCAATTGACACGTAATTGTTTCATCAACTGCTTCCAATGTCGCTCTTTCAACGCGTCTGATTTCAATTCGACAATCATCATATTTACTTTCGTGTAAGTTTGCAGCATCTTCTTCACGTATTCGTACGAGGCGTATTGACGTAAACGCGCCGGTAGTTCCTTTAATTGCGCAGACATAGCGTCGAGTTGTTGACGCAGTTTGCGTGGTTGCACAGACAACCATGGTTTTTCACGCGTTTCATCGATTTGTGCCCAAATTCGCGACAATTCAGACCAAACTCCACGTAAATCTTGCAATTCTTCAAACACCACCTGCATTTTATCCTCACTAGTGCTAATACCACCGGTTTCTTGCAATTCAAGCGCCTCTTTAGCTTTGGCGACATTATCACGCTCCTCCTTCAACCGCGCGAATTTGCTCTCAAACAACTGCAGTTGTGATAGGGCATCATCTGGTCGGAGATGTCCTTCCACCGGCTTGCTACGCTCCCACTCGCCGAGGAAATCAATCGTACGACTCTCCACCGCCTTATCCTCGCTGAGAATCTTCTGCTGTAAGCTGGCGACTTGCGTTTGAATCGACGAATCCTTACGTTTGATGATCTCGTTAAACGCGCCCCATTCACCCTCCAAATTCTCAACGTGCAACCAATTGGTGGGGAATTGGAAGCGTTGACGTTCGAGGATGCGCTGACCCTCACGATATATCTCCACCTGCTTCTCCCACGCCTTCATATTGCGCTTCAGACTTTGCACGTAGGTAATGAAACTGACCGCATCGGAGGTGCTAGCCGCTTCGATGCTCTGCATCTCCAAATCGTTGCGCGATTTTGATACTTGAGTGTGGAAGCCGATCATTTCGTTGCTGAGCAACGTACCAAACTTGCCGAGCGTCTCCTTGTGCCACGAATCGTATTTGAGCGACACTTTACTTTGCACCTTAGCGAAATCAATCACAACCGGACCGAATTCACGACGCGTATCTGATGTATCAAACGTTGTGCGTGTTTTCTTAATGTCATTAAGACACTCCATCCACTTGCTAATGTCGTCACCTAGTCGGCCGTATAAATTATCGGCTTGAAGATCCCACAACGATTGATACGTCAGCCATTCGTTGACATAGTTTTGTATTTCCTTGATTTTGGTTTGTATGGCGCTGTATGCATGCTCAAGTGGTGCTGTGCCGCTGGGCAGCTTAGTCAATATATTGCGATAGGTCTCGGTTACAGGTTTATCGACACCGACTTGATAGCGCGTGCTTTGCAAGCGTTGCTGTGATGTGACGATCGCTTGCCATGCGAACATCTGCTGCATGATTTGGAAGCGCGCCTCCTCGATACTTGGATACAAATACATCGTTTGATTGGTAATGCGTACTTCATGTACGACGGTTTGTATTTGTGGATCGCCGCCTGGTTTATGAGTGGGTTGTGTAGGCGCATCAGTATCCATTGTCGTATCCACTTCCTTCTTCAATCCATTGAGGGAATCGGTCCATGCCTGCACGCCAGCCTGCAAGCGGGCCGCCAAATTCTTTTCGACTTCCTCGTCCAAGCGTTGTACCCATATGTGTAGATTTGAGTACTGTTTCAGCGATAGATCGTCGACCGCATGTTGGATCTTTGCGAGAATGTCTGCGAAGGTATTTGCGCTGTATGGGCACGTCTCCAATGAACGTACATCAACTTCGAGCTGTTCACCGACGAGTGCCAGTTCTTCCACGCGCTCCTGGAAGTTGACGATGGTGTCGGAGAGGCGTTGCGAGTACGGATCGAGTTTATAGCTCTCCCAGACGAGCTGGACGCCTTCGGCGATTAATTGTTGGACCTCTTTGCGCATACCAGCTACCAGTGGAATGATGCTCGCTTTATCTTCAATCTAGTAATGTGAAATGGCATAAATTATTGATTGAATTGGTTGGTCACAACAACATGCTTACATACAAGCTTAATAAACATTAAATAGATAGACATTCTAGAATTCTGATTACAAAATAATTTTTGAAGTAAACTTTGAAATAATATTTATAATAATTTAAGAAAGTTGTAAATAAAGAGAAACTAATAACGTTGAATTCGAAAATTCAGAGCTAATTATCTTTAAGGCTACGCCGATTTCGCTCATACCCACACGTTTAGATGTAAACCTTATGAGGAAAAAAGTCTCTCGATTTTGAAGAATTGTGTCCTTATAATAGTAAAAGATCTTCATTATTAAAGACTTCATTCAAAGAACAAAATAAAGTTAAATAACACAGGTAGGTCACTATAAAGTTCTTTTTTGAAAAAAAAAACTTATTAATGCTGAAATAGTAATGCATTAAAATATGTAAAAATTGATTGGCATTCTTTACATCGCAATTGTAACATTTTTTAAAATAAGGGCACAATCCGATAGTTTTTCTCATATGATTTATATTGAAACGTAAGTAGAGGAATAAACCAGCAGATAGACTTAATTTTTTTTTCTCAATGAGAAGAAGAATTTGACACATAACATAGCGTTAAACTATTCAAATAGAACATTACAATAGCTAATTTAACGCCAATTTGAAATATTTAAGACATGCTCCACTTGGATAAAATAGAACATCAATAATTGATAACCATGCGATTTTTTATGATTGCTACCTTTACTGAACCTTGAGGGCTATTCCTAGACGTCAGCTAATTTTTCATAAAAAGTGCATTCGTAAATAATGTGATTAAAATGGTCTAAAACAACATCATCTAATAAACATACCTTTTCTAGCGTCATTTCATAGGTGCGAATACTCTCAATCAGCGAGATGGCGTACGGATAGAGTTGATTCGCTAAATGTGCTTTGTTTACAATCGCTAGCGGTACCCGAAAGCCTAAACACTTCAAATTCCGCACCTCCTTCGCAAGGGTAATGATTTCGGGTAGGAAATTCACACGCAGCTTCAACACATTACCACGTCCAGACCGTGAACGTACCGCTTCGATAGTGAATATGCGTCCGGAGACGCCTAAATTGCGTTGTTGCACGTTGCGCGCCCAATCATCGAAAATTTCCTGCGTGTTCAGCTTCAAGCGGAAACTATCACCATCCGCCTTCAATTTCTGTCCCTCGATGTGATTTTCCCAGCCCTTGCCGAGCACATCCTCTACGCGACGCAGATACGTAGTCAGTTGGTGGTCGATCTGACGCGCCCAAATAATCGAACCGGAGATTGGTGGTAAATCGCGCACCTTGCTATTACGAGCACTGTTACTTTGCGGATATTGCACCTTGAACTTTTCGTGCAACGCTTCGATATCATCCTTGACGCGCTGAATCAAATTGGTTTGGTACTCGCGTATGGCGCCGCGAATATGCGGACGTACAAAGAGCGCATTGAAGCGCGAGAAGATGCGAAACATTTCGTTCGCATTCTTAGCGGTGCCGAGCTGGTCACGTAGGTGAGCTGTGATGCGCGTTTCGACGCGATCGATACGTTCTTCGTAGCGCTGTACGGCTGCATCCCATGCATCTTGGCCCTCTTTCGAAATGTCCAAGCAATCTACTTCTTTCACATTTTCGTACGCTAGATTTACCTCCTATAAAAAATAATTCATTTGAGAAATAACTATGATACAGATGACTAGGAAGGAAATGCACGGAAACAGGACTTAATTTAATCCTTCCAAATTTTGATTCTGATTTTTTAACTGTATTAATTACGGGTTACGGGCCCCAATTTGTTCCGGACCCCGGGCAGGTGCCTTGCCTGCCTTGCCCTAAATTAGGCCCTGCATGGAAATATATCAGATTTTCGACATTAAATCTCCATTCAATAATGGTTTGACCTATATCAATAAATTGAGCAACATTTTTACTCATTTCTTATTTTTATTTTAGCACAACTGTTCTAACTAGAATTTTTTGTTGTTGTTGCTTACCTCGATAGCGTTCGCATCAGCCGTATCAATCGTAAAAGTATCCTGTTTGGGTGCTTCCAAATCAGCCGTATCTGCATCACCACTGCCGCTCACTTCACGCACAGATGGACGCAAAACACGTACGATAACAGTGCGAAGTTGTTCGTGCTGCCGTCTAAATTTACGAATTTGTTCCATACGGGTTTGCAGCTTCTTGTGCTGCGCCGATATACGCCACACCATTTTGATGTGCTCATCGCGCTTCTTCTTCACGATATCGCTGCAATACAACATCAAAACTAGTATAAAGAAATATTGTGAATGATGCAAGCTCAACTCACCGAAGTAATCCTTGTAGTTTTTCATACTCATCCTCCCAGGTGGAGAATACCTCAAAGCATTGAATCATCACCTTTTCGAATTCATCAAATGGAATGTGTACTAAGCGTCTAGTGCCGAGGACTTTTAGCAATTGTGCGCCTAAATCACGCGAGACTGCTTCAACAAGACGCAGGCAGCGCTGTATTGGATATTTAGTGGTCTTAATCTTGCGCAGATGCGAGAAAATTAGTTGTACAGCAGCACGAATTCGTTCCAATTCAGTGGCAGCTAGTAAATCATTAATTGGAAAGTCTTTCATCAATGGATTGTAATCGTTAACAGTCGCAAGGGCTTGTTTCAATCCCGTATCGGTATCAAATGAAACTGTGGCATGGAAACGCTTGCCGTGTTTGAGAATCTCCAACGTTAAGGCTACTTCCATGCTTTCACGTTTCTCTTGGATACGATGTAATGCACGCTCTAAATTCAACCAAAAACTAATTTCTTGTAGTGCAGTTCCAGATGATGGATCACGGTCGAGTTTGGTTACCTTTTGTATTTCTTTAATCCAACGATTAACTCCATTTTGTAGCGCGTTGAGGAAACTGGAATCCTCCAACTTATCACCAAAATCAGCTATTTTCGGTTTACGTCCCTCATCAGCACATTGTTTGATAACATTAGCAACGATTGGATGTATAGTTAACGTAATTTCCGGTATATCGATGTTTTGTTGTAGGTGAAGCAAACCCATTTCGAGTTCTGCTATTGTTTTTTCAACAGACGGTGCCATTTTATCACCATCGCGATCTGCACGTCCTGATTCCTTGACGTACGATTTGAAGAAAGGAGCTACAGTTTTGCTGATATACGAATGTAAAATTTCATACGGTGAGCCTTCGCTGAAATTCATAACGCGCACCTGCGATCGTATACTTTTATCGGCTTCGATCACAGCGGCACGTTTGATGATGACAAGACTCGACATTTTCGAGTTGGTGTAATGCACCTCATTGCTGATATAGTACGTAATCGGCTCCTTCTCTTCCTCACCCTCAGCTGGCTGATCATCGTCATCTAAATGAATAAATAATTGATTAGTTATAGTACCGTTACGATTGAGGTTATTGCCTAGCCTACCTTTTGATGAGCTTCGCTGTATGTACAGCGTACAAACCTGCGATTCGCTTATGAATTTTCGAATCGACTCTTGGTTTGTCTTATCATCCAGCGCGTATGATAACGCCGGCGATTCGGAATGGCCTTCATCTTCCGGCAGGAGAATCTGTGCGGCGTGTCGTATATAATTGGAAAATTCCTTTACATCGACAAGCGCGACATTTTGGGCATCCGAAACGCTATCACTCCCCTCGAGTGAATCACCCATAGTTACAATAATTCACTGACACGACACATTAACTAGTTAAAAAAATGGGAAACAAGACAATTTTTTTACTTCTTCACCGAACCACCTTCGATAACGGTAGAAGTAAAATGAAATTAGTCATCAGTGGCACCACCCATCAAATATTAATACGCATGCGTTCCAAAATTTACTAATTTAATTCATTTATTTTTTTATTATTTCATATTTATGTGGAAATATGGAATAAACACACTTTTCTTCTCTTTCAATAGTTGATTTCTATTTATTTATAAAAATAAAATGGCGACTACAGCGCTGACATCTGTCAGTTAATTTTCTAAAAAAAAATATATTTTTTTAAATATTAATTGCAAAATTAAAAATCCAAAGCATAAATAATCATAAATACATCTAACAGTGTAATAAATTTATACATTTTTAAATCATTTGATTTATTAATACACAAAATTTAAATTTGAATTAATCAGATTAATTTACAAATTACCAACCTAAGGAAATTAGGTCATCTGCATATAATATCAAATAATTATGCAAATTATACCTGTATCTGAATGATAATCTTATTAAAACATGATTTTAAATGTTTTTAAGCTATATTGTTATTTTCAAGTGCATTCAAATACGAATGAAAAATGTAGAAATCTTCTTTATCGATGATGCTTCAGCGTCGTCAAGCTTGTCAAATAGACAGACAGCAGTGAGTGTTTTTCACCGCCATTTCTATCTGTCATATGTAGCACGCGTGACTTATCAAGTCGAAAATACTATGTGACAATTGATTGAAAATTGATTTAATTCACAACAGTAACGTGCATTTCAACTTAATCATTCGATGTAAGCCATTTTCAACGTAAATTCTTGCGTGGTACGTGGAAAAATCGCGCAACGAAACTTTTTGACAACTGAAAGCCCGCCTGATTGTCGCTTCCACTCCGTGTGGTGGGTAATATAAACTAGTCGGAAGAAAAATTTTTCCTCAACGCGATTACTAGATTTTAAGAGAAGAGGAGCAATTAGGGAACGTAGAAACGTTCCGGTGCCATAGTTACGTAAACAAAAAAATCACGCTTGTTGTGTGACATTTGAAACTGTCAATGATGAAGATCAAAGCACGTAAGTTTCAAAAAAATTCTTTATTATTTATTTACTAAATATTGAATGCGATTTATTCAAATAAATTGATGTGAGCGTTTAGATCATTGATGGTTTTATTGATATCGCATTGAATTGATTCGATGTGATATTTAAGTATGTTTATATTAGTCCGAGTATCGGTTGCATGCTTTTTATTATTGCTGAATCGGAGAACCACGAGGTAGCCATTTATGTCAAACGTCAATCCGAAATATTTTCAATGCTCAAATTTCTCTCTGTAATTCATTGGCCGAATCGCTCACATCGAATTGATTGATTGAATTCAATTCAGCATGTTGATGGGCTTATTGTTGTTAGCAACAGACTCATCGTTTGAAAATGATCAAAACCGCCGTTTGGATTTTTATCATTTCGTTTGCAGTGTTGCAACATCAACAAGTCACAACATTTATTTCAAATATACATTACCTTTATATGTATTTTTTTATTATTTTATTTTGATTAACGAACGAAAAACATTAATGGTGAATGAATGAATTACAATTCGATTAACAAACAATGGTGTGCTGCATTAATCATGAAGTGAACATTTAAATGTGCAGCGAAAATAAATTGTAATAATTTCTAGGTGGCGCTTCTTTTTAAAACCAATGAAACTAAAATCAGCAAAACAAATTGTGTTTTTTTTGTTTGTTTGAATAAACAAACTGCCATTTTGCAGTGTGTTGTTGTAAGTTGAATTAAATCATAGAAAAAATGTTTACAGATCGCGATCGATTCCAATCCACTAGCAGTACTGATGAGAATGATTCCGGTTCGGATCAGGAGGAGCACGAAAATGCGCTCCAACAATTTGCCGGCATCGCTAACCAGCATGGTGCCGTCGGTCCGGTACGCAAACGACGAGGCAATCTACCGAAGCACTCCGTCAAGATACTGAAGCGCTGGCTGTACGAGCATCGCTACAATGCGTATCCGAGCGATGCGGAAAAGATTACGCTGTCGCAGGAGGCGAACCTAACGGTGCTCCAGGTATGCAATTGGTTTATCAATGCACGCCGCCGGATCCTGCCCGAGATGATACGCCGCGAGGGTAATGATCCATTGCACTATACGATCAGCCGTCGCGGGAAGAAGCTCTCGAACAGTGGTGGTTTGGGCACCGAGCAGGGTCAGTCCGCGTGGGAGGTCGATGCGAACGGAAGCGCGAAACGGATACGGTTGGATCACGACTACGATGAGAGCATGACGCTCTTGTATCGTAGCGAAGGGGATTCGCCGAATGAATATGAGAGTTCAAGTCCCAGCGAGGAGGAGAAATTCAATCCGTGGTCCACGGTTATACGGTACGGACTTCCTAATAATAAAGATACAACACATCCAGCTAATCGAGGGTGAGATTTTTTGCTCAATTTACTTCTTAATCCAACCATCCCTTCTGTCCTCTGCTGCATGTTACTTGTATCACCATTTCATTATTCTATTTACTATTTAAACGCGTTTACAACTTACGATTCGTTCCACCGAGAGTACACTGAGTCTAGTGGTGTCACACGCGATCACGAAACACTGAATAGATTTAAAAGTTCTGATTGACAGTAGTAGTGTATTGATATAGGTACATCTACCAAAAAACACTTTGTACAAAATTTGCGTCAAACATCAGCTATTTTCACAGATTTATGACGTATTGTGGGATGTATCAATTCAAGTCTTTAGTTAGTCAAGCACTTTAAAAAGTCGCGCAGACGTACTAGTGCGTCATACTCACTCAATCACGATTATAATTCGAATAGTACAGGTACTGTCAGTACACATTTTTTCTTATGAAGTCCCGCAGAATGCTTGTGACGTGTTGTCTAAATATCTTTAGTTATATAGACGCGATGATACGTAACATATCAGGCGCATTAGTCAAGCGCCTTAAAAGCTCGCGCAGACGTTGATTACCCCGTCATTACTTTTTGACGAATGTAATACGAAATTGTCCATTTTGAATAGCGCAGGAACTGTCAGTACACTTTTCTATTATTTTTTTAATGAGTCTATATGTACAAGCCGTACTCACTCACACACGATTATAATTCTAATGGTACAGGAACCGTCAGTACACATTTTATTATTATTTTTTTCTTATGACGTCTCGCGGAATGGTTGTGACGCTATATGTCTATATAGACGCGGCAATACGTAACATGTCGGGCGCGTTAGTCAAGCGCCTTAAAAGCTCTCGTAGACGTTGTATCATAACACTATCCTCACTTTTTGAGGAATATAATACGAAATTTTCCATTTTGAGTAGCACAGGAACTGTCAGTACACTTTTCTATTGTGTCTATATGTACGCCGTACTCACTCACTCACGATTATAATTCGAACAGCACAGGAAGCGTCAGTATACATGTTATTATTATTTTGTTCGTATCAAGTCCTGCAGAATTGTTTGACGTTGTTTCTAAATGTCTTTAGTCATATAGACGCGGCAATACACGTAACATATCGGGCGCGTTAGTCAAGCACCTTAAAAGCTCCGCCAAACGTTGTAGCACACCGTCTTCGTTTTTTGACGAATATAATATGAATTTTTCCATTTTGAGTAGTACAGGAACTGTCAGTACACTTTTCTATTGTGCCTATATGTATGCCGTACTCACTCACTCACGATTATAATTCGAACAGCACAGGAAGCGTCAGTACACATTTTATTATTATTTTTTTTCTTATGAAGTCCCGGAAAAATCGTTGTGACGTCGTTTCTAAATGTCTTTAGTCATATAGACGCGGCAATACACGTAACATATCGGGCGCGTTAGTTAAAGACCTTAAAAGCTCCGCCAGACGTTGTAGCACTCCGTCTTCATTTTTTGACGAATATAATATGAATTTGTCCATTTTGAGTAGTACAGCGAACTGTCAGTACACTTTTCTATTATGCTTTTTGTAATGAGGTCTCGCAGAATGGCTGAGACTTTGTGTGTCGATATGTACGGCGTACTCACTCACACACGATTATAATTCGAATAGTACAGGATCCGTCAGTACACATTTTATTATGATTTTTTTTCTTATCAAGTCCCGCAGAATGTCTTTAGTTATATAGATGCAGTAATACGTAACATATCGGGCGCGTTAGTCAATCGCCTTAAAAGCTCGCGCAGACGTTGTATCACACCGTCTTCACTCTTTGACGAACATAATACGAAATTGTCCATTTGAATAGCACAGGAACTGTCAGTACACACTTTTCTGATACTTTTTTCGAATGAAGTCTTACAGAATGGTTATGACGTATTGTTGTCTATATGTCTATAATAATATAGACAGGGCAATATGTAACGTATCGGGCGATGTGTAAATTCTTCAACTCTTGAGCACCTTAAAATATCGCGCAGACGCTGTAGTACGTCGTCTTAACTTTTGATGAATGTAATTTGAATTCACACTTTTCTATTATTTTTTTTCTAATGAGTTCTCGCAGAATAGTTATTATGACGTTGTGTCTATGACTATATGTCTAGCAACGTGAATGTAGTATCTACAGCTCCTTGCAACCACCGTAACTTAGAAACACCACTGTCAGACGGAGTACAGTCGAAGTTGACTAGCAACTTGGAAGCGTTGCTAAAATACACAATTGTGTTTACAAAACAGTGATTGACGGTCGTTTTTAAACATAATGTCACATTCCAGTTCACCCGATGGTCCATTAGTCAGCGGCGACTATTGGAGTTCACCCCATCCGCAACTCGCTCATCTACCACAGCTACCGCATCCGCTAACGAATCCCAAAGTCCAGGTGATGCCTGCGCATTCGGTCGGACCCATGTTACCATCATCTCCGCCACCGACGCCGCCCGAAGGCGACGATAAGGATAAGTTTAAATGTCTCTATCTGCTTGTAGAGACCGCTGTGGCGGTGAGACAGCGCGAAAAAGAACAGGAAGATGTTCAGGTATAGCAAGCGAAATGCAATCACAATATACTCTATCGATATATTTTTTGTATTTAAAACACACAAAACTAAAAAAAGAAAAGTAATGATTGTGATTGAAAAATATTTGATGATGTGCCTTTATAGAAATATGATAGTATAGATATATATGAACCATATTAGCGTGCTTCATCATCTTATCTATATTATACATTAATTCAACGACTTTCTTTTTCTTTACTTGAATAGATATTAATGAGTTATTTGTAAGTTTCTTTTTCGTTTTGTTTAGTTAGATTTTTTTGTTGTTGTTTGTATACTTTGAATGTTGATGAAGTGCGTTAATATTATATTATTATACATGCAAATGCAAAACCCGGAGATGTTTATTTAGAGAAAACACTAAAAATGCCATAAATATTTTTACTATAACATTTCGAATTTATTACTAATGTAAAATTGTATAGATAACGCTAATATCTCCAATGATTGTTGTACAAAACATAAATCACGCTGAATTTCTCGGTGCGTGTGATATTCTATCTCAAATTCATTCGTTTACTTTTCGTAATTTGCGCATCTTCATTATAGTAGTAATTTGTTAGGTTTTTCGCGCTCTCACCCCCCTCCCCATGTAGAAAGACAGGAAAGTAAAATGTTTTTTTTTTTCGTTTCGTTATATAATTAAAATAATCTTAATTTTATTGTATTATTTGATAATGCAATTCTTGTAATAAGTTTTCTTGTATTGTTTTCGTTTTTTTCCCTTTATCAACCTTATTTAATTACGATGTATGTATATTATTAGTTTCTTTACCAACCTCACACATCCATTTAATTGCACACACATATTACCGTTAATAATGATTAATAAAGAAAAAGTATCTTCCATTTTTGTACATTAATATTATGAAGTAAAGCAGCAAAGAAAAAATTTAATAATGTTTCTAAAAGAAAGAAAGTCAAAAGTAAATATATTTTTCGATGCATATAATAAATATGAACAAATTCGTACCTGTTTGATGATGATGATTAAATTTTATATAATATAAAAAAGATGAAAATTGTTGTAAGAATGATATGAATATTATAAAATACCTATTTTAAGGGATAGATAGATATTTATACAGACTACCCTACGTATGTATAGTTGTTCAACTTCCTTCATGATGACTACCTTATTCATATATCTATTATACGTGTATAATATACATCTATTATATAACCATGAGCGAAGTTCATTTTCTAACTTTTTTCTTAAAAACAAATCGAGTTTGAAAACATGATGAAAGAAAAGCAAAATCCCACTGCCATATTTTCTATAAAATGAATGGGTTTTTAATATTATGAGGTTGGGGATTACTTGTAATAATTGTAATTGATTTCTCAAACAAATAAATGATGAATTATTGTCATATTTAATCCATAAACGAAGTTATTTCAGATCCAGTTTTAATTCCAACTGACCACCAATTCTTACCGTCCCCCTTTTCCGCTTTTTTATAGGTTTATTCGAACTTCTTCCGCAACTACTTGAATTGAATTGAATTGAATTGATACGAATTGAACTGAACGCAGAACTGAGTCTGCGCAGTGCATTATTTAGATACTACGCAGACGCAGGTTCCGTACGACAAGTTCGAACAAAGCTTACGTTTTGGCTTACGTTAACTGCAACATTCTGTAAGAGTTGAACTTTATTTAGTTAACTTATTAAATAAAGCAGAGTTTAAAACAATAAAATAGTCTTTCATTTTTATTAGTGGCTTGTTGTTGTGGAAACCCCACAACAAAATAATGAAAATTTACACTAATTATTTTTTCGAAACATTTTTGGCACATTTAATTAAAAAAAAAATGTTTCGAAAATGTAAAGGTTGCACACTTTACATTTTTTTTTGCAGTTTTTTCAAAAGTATTTTACTCTGACCTTTTATTAAAAAGTTACTTCTTTGATTTGATATTGCTGAAAAATGCAACAATATCGAAGGACATACATTTTTTTTATTTTGAAAGTTGACTTCTTACAAATTTCATTAAAAAACATTCATTTCCTAGTACAAAGTTTGCATCCAATTTTCCAAACGTGTTTTTGTAATTTGTAACTTGTTATGCATTTTAATCGAAAAACATGCAAGAATCGCAATCTCTATGAAAATATGAAAACTTGGAAGTTTTTTCTGAAAATTGCCATTTATTCTCACGAAAATTATCCTTTCTTTTGACGCCTTGGCGTTTTTTGTGAAACCTTACAAATTAAATTAAAAAACGTAAATTTGTTCTCCGCAACTTACGGCGCATACATAGTTTGCAAAGTGTATTCCAATAAGCATTTTTTATTAAGTAGTTCCGGATGACAAATTAGAACAAAATTTTGTTGGAAAATAATATTTCTACATTTTTTTTATAACAAATTAAATTAATTATTTTATATCCATGCGTTAATATAAAAAAACACAAATTACAAAAACAATTCGCAAACAAACAGCACAAAGAACGTTTATTTTTTCAATAACATTGCGCGGAAGTCAGCATTACTTTTAGGCGGTCCACTTTTATTATCAGACGGCGACGCTGTATTATTTTTAACCTGCACGGCACGTGGCACCAGCGGTATTTGGAGCCGATTCTTCGGATGATTCAAATTCACACTAGTAGTAGTACTACTACTACCGGCCTGACTTTGATTATTTGTGCTACCACCGGCTGTTGGCCCTTTACGCGGCGGATTACTGATCGCCACACTAATCGTAAAATTATTCACAACCATTTGATCGGTGCCTTTAAGCGCACGCTCCGTATCCTTAATGTTTGCGAAATCAACGTATGCTAGTCCCTTAAATTGTCCGCTACGATGCGTCACCATACGTAAATCGGTGAAATTGTACGGCTTGAAGATGTTTTCAACGTCTTGTTTGGTGTATGATACTGGTAGACCGCGCACAAACAATTTTGTATTTTCTAAGGATGTGGAATACTTAAAGGATTCTTGGCGGCTTTCTTGTGTTAGTTTGCACTTTGATATAAATATCGGACGTGACTCAAATGGTTCACGATCGCGTTTTAATGCTTCCTCCGCTTCTTCATTGGTTTCGAATTGAATGTAGGCGAAACAGCGTGAAACCGCTTTATTATCTGTTGCTAACGTAACTTTACCTTTCGGAAATAGATCGTTCAAATGCTTTGCGGTCACCGTCGGGCTAATATTGCTAATAAACACCGACTTTGTCGGATCCAAATTGCTTGGCATACCTTGATTGCGTCTAGTTACTTCAGGACGCTTATTCCTCACCTCAACTTGTTGTTGTTGTTGTTTTTCAACTTGTGCGATTTTTGGTTTTTTCACAGTGCGTTCATCGCTATCTATTTTACGTTTATTGTTAGTATTAACCGCTGAAACAACTTGACTCGCTTGCGTCTCATTAATCTTTCTCACCGCATCCCAGCACTTCATTAAATTATCCACATCACAATCCTGCATTAGTTCGTATGTGGCCCATTGATCAATGATGTAGCTGCTGTTGGTGAATTTGGCGGCGCGAGTATAAGCCAAACGCAATGAACGATCGTCGCCATGCTGCCGTTCAAAGTTAATAACATCCACCCAGAAGCACGGATCGCTTTTCACAGGTAATTCGCTGATTTTCTTAAATAAACGACGTGCCCCATCTAGATCGCCCTCCTTCATACAAATTCGTGCATGCAGTAAGGCAATTTGTCCTTGGGGATCAGCATCCGGATGTAATACTTGCTCGCACTGATCGAATAACTTGCTTAAATTTTCTTCATTATTTCCTAGAAAAATTATTCAATTTATTAATTAAATTAAATAAATTAATTTAGTCGCTCAATGCAAAAATTGATTAACTCCACTTTTTATAAAAATTCACAACCAGTTTGTACTATAAATCCCTTACGCTCCCCGAACTTCTAAATTTGATTGCAATCAAATTTCAATCAATATGTACTTATTTTAGAAACCTGATTCTCTCCTTCAGATGCAAACGGAATATGTGCACAGGCTGTTAATTGTCACCTGCGCACGCATTCCTGCATTACAAGTTACAAAATATAATAATATAAGTCGCACTGCACATAGAATATTTAATCCACTAATTTTAGTGGACATTTTGATAGTTTCCTACTCTAATATTAAGTGAATAAGTATAAAATTGTTATACATTTTAACCCCAAACAATACAATGCACGAAATTGATAGCTGTATGAAGTTAGTTAATGTCAGCAATAAACGGCTCAATTAGATGGTATGATTTAAAATGTTGGAGATTAGCTTACGTTGCGTGTAGCTTAAATACGCAATCCATAATTGTTTACCGCCTTGCACCGACGATAATCCAAGTTCGAAGCATTGCATAATATCCTCGCTTGTTTGATTGCATTTTTCGAGGATTTTCAACCGCAGCACCCAGAGTTCTTCACACCATGTAACATTTCGAAGTGCCCGCTTGCTTACTTTCTCTGCGATGTCGCCTAACTTCAATGCATACTTGCAGTAATCCATCCATAAATCGCTTCGTAAGCATAGTTTTTCAACAGCTCGTTCATAGAGGCATAAAATTACAGCAGGATCTTTAACACTACTTATGTATTCTTTAAAGACATCGTATAATTCATCTTCGCTGACTGTTAATAATCTATCTTCAAATGGTTTATATTTCTCTAACGTTTTCAAAGCATTGTTGTATTTCCAATCAATCGCTTTTGTGTCTATGCTGTCATCATCATCTAATTGAGCGATAAAATCCTTCCATTCCTTGTAGGTGGTAACCTCCATATTTAGTAGCGGTATGGATAGTTTACGTTTGTACACGTCGATCACTCGACTTAATTGTTCTTTGAATTTTTCTGACTCGGCGTCCGTAATGCTTAAATGCGCCAACTCCATCGCAAGTAGACTATCCCATAGCAAACTACCCTTCTCTACATGCAGACCGGCTGCAGTTAGACCATTCTCAATGATGCTTCGTGTCTCCTCCACAGGACAAAAACCAATCGCAAATTGTATGTACTCCAACCACAAGTCGACAGCTAGAATGAATACATCTGTGATATTACACTGACAGATATATTATCTACTCACATAAATAGTCCTCGGTGGCTTCTTGGAATAGCGCAAGTATTTTACGCTTCTGCTCATCGGTGGTTGATAATGCAATTTCATCCTTCAGCCAATTCAACCACAGCGTGGGTGTCAATGGATAGATTACTTTGAAGCGCTCATAGGCCAAGCGCATTGATGTTAAATCGCCCAGCTGTTTGTACAGACGTATTAATTCGACATGTGTGTCGTATAAATATTTGTTTTCGGATAGGGCTGTCTCCAAATTATTTGCTTGTTGCTCCAATTCCTTAAATATATTAATCAATACGCTACAACTTGCCGATTTTTAACATAATACCTTCTCTTCGTTGTCATCGCTATCGCTGGACGAGTCATCGGCGATTAATTCTTCGTCAAATGCTTTCATCATCTTTATTTATTTTTGATGTGGAAGTTGCCGTAACGAAAAGCGTCGTTAAAAGTAAGGTTAAGATTTTTATTATTTTTAGCTTTGAACTTTTTTTGACTTATATTTTACTATCAATAAGAATTACAATACTTCAAATCATATATATGTTTATTTAACATCATTTTAATTAATAAAAATTGTTTTTTTAATTTTATTTTTAAATAATAGTTTTGGTTTGCTCCTTCACTAGAAAAAGTAGGTCGGTTATTAAAATCAAAAAAAAACATTTTCAAAATTAACACAAAATATATTTGGGTAATATTGAATTTATACATTAAATATCGAGAAATGTAGTAATATTTATATTATTTTCATTAAAAACATATATTTGTTACAAAATTAAAAATATGTGTGTGAGTTACGACTTACGTTTATGTTAGCTACGACGACAACCATTAAAAAACTTGTCTAAAATCACCGCAGATGTCGCTAGGTGTATTAAAATATCGCAACGCTTGTAATTATTGAATCGACCGCAAACGCATTTGAATTTAAAAAAAATGCCCCAACTTCGTCGAAAGTATCGAGAAACAATGAAAAATCGAATTTAATATTTTTGTATATATACTGATTTATTTTTAACACTAACATATTACATGATATCACATTTTACTTGCACACAATTAGTGTTGTACGTAATTTTTCTCTTTTTTTGTTCAATAAAATTTTCAATTTTCAAGTAATCCGAAAGTACAGCGCGCAATTTGCGCAAGTTTTTTTTAATTTTTTTCCTTACAATTACATAGTTGTCGTTGTCTTTTATATATATTTTTTAAAAAGCTATGTAATTGCAATGATTTCATATTAATTAAGAGAAAAATTTATCATTTATTGCAATCTTATCAAAATATCTTCAAAAAATTTCTGTGCAATATTTATAATCATCATCATCATCGTCTAAGAGATTTTTTTTAATTTCTTTAGAATAAAACACAGCTTTCATTTATTCTTTTGTTTTTTTTTCACTTCAATAATTAATTAATTTACTTTTAATATAAAAAACTGTATATTATTGATTGCCTTATGGTTTCATCATTAATAATTATATTTAAAACTTTTTTTTACTATTTTTCATTTAAAATTTTCTGTCAACTATGTTTTCTTCTCATTTAAATTGTAATAAAATTGCAATTCCAACAAATTCGCAGTTATACATCATAACAACAATTTTGTTTAATTTCTCATTATTTTTTTATCATTAACAGTATTTAATTGTGCCCTTTGTATTATTTGTTTTTCTTATATATCCGAAAAAAAAAGCTCAAAAACAAAAGAAAAATGTTCTCAAGTTCAAGTTTTTTCCACATATCCTTCCTTAATTAATCAATAATTAAAAATTTCATTTTTTAATATATATAATATATATTTGTTTATTAATTAATAATTTTTTGTTTTTTATTTTTTGTTTTAATAATAATAATAATTAATTAATTAATAATAATGATAATAATAATTAATAATAACTAATTTCATTAGAAATTATAAATATTTACTATATTTTTCTTGCTTGTTTGTCCAGAAACATAAAAATTAATTTAAAAATACATTCTTTTTCAAAAAAAAAAACGATTTTCTTTTGCTTTTTCTTTCATGGTAGTTAATAAATATAGCACCTGTAACAATCGATGATTCAAAAAAAAAAACATAAAGAAAAACAAAAAAAGGATTGAAATCAAATCAAGTTAAAACACTTAAAATTTTCGAATTTAATAAAATGAGTATCTTTAATTTTTAAAGAAAATGAGTATTAATGTGTTTTAACTTAATTTTTACATCATGAATGCCTTAAAATAATAGTAATTAAAGAATTAAACAATAGAAAATCGTTTTTTTTATGTAGGATTCCTTCATTTTGCTGTATTGTATTATTACTACAACTTGACACAAAACACAATTTACTTTTTTAATAATGGAAGATCGCAGTTATTCAATTATTTGTTTATATAAAAACAACAAAATGACAGAAAAAATACAAATTGGAACAAAAAGACGAAATAAATAAATAATAAAATTTGTACGTTTTATTGTATATATATATTTAAAGTGTAAAATTAAAGAACAAAAAATTATTAGCGCATTTTATTTATTTTATACTCTTTTTTTCTTAATAATTTATAATATATTTATTCATATCTTCAATTTCTTTTTTGAGAGAGGGACGGTTTTTGTTTTTTTTTGCTTTTCTCCTTAAACTCTGTGTGTATGCGTGTGATTAGTGTTTATGTGTGTGTACGTTTGTGTAATGTGTTAAGTCGCATAATACTGGCTCAGCATTATTTTCTCGTACAAAACAAATGAACATAAGATTAATAAAAAAATAAAAAATCGGCCAATGTTGGACTAGATCAAAAATTTCCCTGCTATTATAAAGCGCGCCTGCATATACATGGAGAGAGATGTGAATGAGCGATGATGAAATAATTTAACTTAAGCAATATTAAATAATATGTGATGATGAATCTATAATATTTAGTAGTTAATAAATAATTTGAGTGTTTGATTGCTTTTTGCGTTTCGGTAACTTAATGTATACAATAAATATACGAGGAACATTCACCGAATTTTCTTTTCTTGTCCAGCAGCGCGTTTTATAGTAGCAGAGAAATGCGTTTATAATTTTACGTTTTAATTTAAATATTGCCAACGTTTTTAAAAAAGAAAATAAAACAATTCGTTTGGTTGATGGTGTGTTGCGGAATGGCACTACGACGCACAACCAATGAAATTATTTTGACAGTACAATATATATCTTCTTTTTTCTTTTATTAAAATTTAATAATAATAAAACCTAGTTTCTTTTATGTATGTATTTTTAAAATTTTAATAAACTCTGTTTATCTTTTCACGATTTCATTCTCTTTCTCAAATTTGTATTAATTAATTAAGTATATTAAAGTTTTTTTTGTTTTGTTTTTTGTACATATGTACAAGATATTTACAATATTATCATTAATATATTTATATTATGTATAATAATCTATGTACAGGAGGAATGCCCGAATGGGTCGAGTAACACCAAATAATATCAATATATCAATATATATCATATATAACGCATCTCATCTCATTTCTCTATTTCGGTTGCTGTTTTACTTCTTTTTTCATTTAGTTAGTTTTGAGCGAAATATTTAAAATATTGAGCGCGATGGAGAGATCAATTACGATGATGGAGAACGAAAAACGAAAGAAAAAAATGATTATTTAAGTACTGATTTTCTCTCATATGCTTTTTTTTAAAAATTCCAATCGCTAGGTAAAAAAATATTATAAAAATAAAAAATAGTCAACAATTATTAGCTGCACAATTCCATCAATTTCCGTTTTGTTACAATATTTAGTGTTTTTTTACTTTTGTTTTTGTTTTTGTTTTAATTACGCATCTTCTTCAACTTCATCATATACTAATTAAAATCGTCTTTTAGCTAAAAATCACAACCTGAGCGATGGGGTTATGTTATATTATATAAGTGTGGTGGGACATTATTAACATACAGAAATTATGCCGTTTTAGTAGTAAAGCAGCATGATTTGTATTAACAGTATTGTTGTTGGTTGTTCTGCTGCTACGAACCGCCAACCAGCACATGCATAAAACCGTCCCATTCGTTCTCTGATGAACGCACCACCGTCGCTTCTTTGTTCCACTCAAAGTCACTAGTCAGGCCAAGTTCCGCATACAGTTCGTTATTATTTAGCGATTCGAGATCGGTCTGCGAGGTGAGACTGAGCACCGAGCCCCAATTGATCGGGCGCGTCGCCTCATCGTCGCCGATGCCCGAATCGGTGTCAAGCGTCGAATTCGACGCGGGGGGAAACGGCGTCGCACGGCCTGAATTCGTCGTCATCTCGCGCAAACTATGCTCGTAGCTGTTGATCAACGTCGATGTCGTATTGCTGCTGGTGCCGTTGCTGTTGCTTGATGATGATGACGACGATGATGATGATGATGAGGAGTTGGTTGTCGTCGTTGAGGAGGAAGAGGTTGTAGTACTTGAGGTGGTCGACGACAATGACGTCGGCTGGGCGGCGGCTTCAGGCACGGGATTAAGTCTACTAGGCGGCGTGAGTTCAGGTAACGAAGGGTACGGCTGGTGTTGCGGTGGCGGCGGTTGTTCCGGCTGCGGATCCGCCTCCATTTCGCGTTCCAGTCGCCGTAGCGTATTGCAAATGAGTACAGAACGTCTCAAGGATGGATCGCTACATTGCCGATAGCGCGCTAATTTACACATCGATAGATTTAACACAGCTAGACGACGTTGACGGTAGCATGGTACATGACACCATCGAGTCCTTCCATCACAGCAACGCGACGTCGATGATTGCGTTGCATTCACACTCGATGGACTTCGCACCACCGCGTTCGAGGTGGGCGCAGCGCCCAATTCCAGGTACGACTTTCCATTCTCCTCGCAACGAATCGTCTGCTGCTGCGGCGGTTGGTAGTAATGCCAGTAGTCGGGATGGTAGCGCGACGTCGTCGTTGGATGGTAGGGCGTTTGCGGTTGTCCAAACCGCGCACTCTCAGGCGTCGCCGTTCCACGATCATCATCGGACAAATCATCGTCAAAGTCTTCATCATCTTCGAAATCATCGCTTAGTAGGGTGGCAGCTAGGGATGGTGTTGGTGAGCGCCATGCATCGCTCGGTACCGCTACCGCTTGCAATCTAGCGATGCAATCATCCGCCTCCCAGCGGCCGTTCTTCGTCGGCGGAGCATCGCCGGGCGTACTCGCCGCTTCTAGCTTGCGTTTTCCTGTGGTCGCTTGCAGACCCATCATGGCACAATTCTAAACAAACAAAAAACAATATTAAAATCGCTCACTTTAAGTATACCTAACCTAATATATTATTTAAGTATAGTGCAATTCAATATCTAAGTTATATACAACAATGTTTCTCTACCGCTCGTCCGCAAGAAAAGTTAAAACGTAAATGTCATCTTTATCGTGTTTTTTCCACGCATTCATCTTATCCTAAATCTTATAACTATATTGCTATTAATTATACCTAGTATTACTAGTGATCTGCAAAAAGTATTTTTAGATTAGGCGCCCGCGAGTAAGTAATCAAATTCTGAGAAACAATTATAGGAAACTGTAAGTATTTGAACATTTTCATTAAAATTATGCAAACATACAAGAAGAATTGCGTTCTTCACGATTTTCACTGCTCAAAAGCATCAAGCTCAAAAACAGATTTGATGGAAAATAGTAAAAATCGAAAGAAACTCAGAGAAATGCATCAAAAACTTAATGTTCTTTGAGTTGGCTAAAAAGTAATCTTGCATACAAGATGTTTATATGATCGTATGTATACCTTTAAATGAAAAACACTTTATATGTGTATATGTAATGTGTTTCAAGTTTTCGAAAAAAGAGTGGATTGGATGCAAGTAAGCAGGCAGAGCTGGTGTTGTGTGTGTTGGCTACACAAGGCCGCTCACTCGGGCTTGAGAAACTCCGCGCGTTCAAGGTTATCATGCTCGAAACATTTATAATGCGACTGACTGGGCGCTTGTGCAATTAACGTTTTACATACTACCAAATAACATTTTCACCGATTTCAACCAATGATAATAGAAAAATAAACGTCTTGGTCTTGGCAAAAAGGAAGAATATAAGGAGGAAAATGTATATATTATATGATATTATATATAGTTGCAATTAATTGTTGCTTCGTCGTAGTGTAGATCGGCACCGCTCTTTTGCACATTCCAACGACGCATAACCATGAAGCAAGCGCGGGCAGGCAAGCAGGCGAAGGAGCAACAAATACACAGCTAGCTAGCGAGCTGGCTGGCTAAGCGATACAAACGCGCAATGTATTCATTATTATAAATAATGAACGTATACATGTAAATGTGTATGTGTGTGCTTGCCACGTTGTTGTTATCGAAACGCAACGAACAAAAAATTATAGCAACTACTAATTGCGAACGCCGCCTTCTTCTTGCTTGGCGTTGATGCTGGCTGGCTTACATTGGCCACATTTATTAATCGATTGCTGCTGTTGCTGTTGTTGTTGGCGCAAGATACGGCATCGGTATTTCCACCCGAAAAGAATTACAGTTATATAGCTGAATTCACTCGATTCGTATACGTATATACAGGGCATATGGAAATTATGCAAAGCGATCGATTGTATTAAGAATATGTGATGAATGGTGTAATTGAATTATGCATTCTACTTGGTAACGTTTGCAAGTTGTTGCTGTTGCAGCAAAACTGTCCCGCAACTTTCTCATTTCAAATCGAATAAATATATTTTACAATTTTGAATAGAGCATTACATTAAAACGTAAATGAACTTAAGACTTATTTGCTGCTTTTAGTTCTAATCCAAAATTAGAAAACTGTATTAGCTGATTTATATTTTTTGTCACTCTGTATATTAAGACACAAATGATACGAATAGCTGCCTATAGATGGTGTTGTGATTAAATCGAATAAAGAATTTGAGCGCAAATAGTTGATGACGTTTGGATGAATTTAAATTCAGACTGAACGCGTTAAGACCATCGATTTCAAGATTTATAATGTATAAACTAACGTATTGATTGCAAAAATATATTTTCTAAGTTAGCAATATACAATATTCGCGTTAGATAGAGTTCTACAATTAAATCAAAACAATTAGTTGCAAATAAAACAACTGAAATAACATTAATACCAATAATTGTCGATAGATGGTTCTGCGGTTATTTCAAACAAGCGCGAAAATATAATCTGCATTGATTTTTCGTAATTATTGCAAATATCAATTACTGAAAATTCGACAAATATCACACAATGTTTAATGAATTTATTTCTTCTGGCAATTATTGCAAAAAACATAACAACAATTTTAAGACACCTTCTGGTCAATTGTATTTAACAATTTTAAAAAATATTTTCATGAAAGGAATTTCATATAAATTAACAAATAAGTAATTAATTTTTGTGAAATAGTTTTGAAAAAAAAAGCAACAGAGGTTTAATCACCCTGCTGCTGCTAATTATGTATTATATATTTGAAATCCAACAATGTGACGTCAGATCATCGCGCTGATCACATGAGAATCTACCTTACTCTATACAATAGCCTTGCAACCTATGTATGCTGCTGCTATACGGCAATCGTAATTGAAATACACTTAATTACACCCACAATTAAGCAGCGCATAGCGCGCCTGTGTCTGACGACGTCACCTAGAAGAGAAGAAAAAGACGACGTCTAGTTGCTATAGCTATAGATAGATAGAGGGATTCATCGTCATGTGCGCTTCGACGAAACGCCCGGTATCTAAAAAGAGGCACCCAAACAGATAAGGGGAGTTCTTTGAGCAAGCGAACGAACGAACGCACGGCAACTACAACAACAACAACGTCAACAAAAAAAAAGGCGCAAGGACCGAGGGACCGAAAATCCGGCGTTTGAGGGGACAACCCGGCCGCCAAATGGTGTATACTGCGGCATATGGAATGGCGAAACGGCGCTGCTTGGGACTCTGCGCGGCGAAAGGTTTCATCTACCTGAAAGTTTTATGAAAACGGACCGGAGAAAAGTAGCGCTACGTCGATCCGGCCGGCCGGTTCGTATACCTGCCCGCCTGGCCTGCCATACGTTTTCGTTCTTGCATCGTCGTCTCCTTTTAGAGAAAAATGTGTTTTGGGATGATGGTTAAATCGCGCGCAGGTAGACATATAGAAACGAAACTTTGCTGTTTTGCTGCTGCTGCTGCTTCTCATGCAGTCACCGAACGCTTTCACGCAAATACGACAATTGGCGTATTAAAAGGCATCGAAAATCGGATTCATTCGTTGGATAATCGTTGCAACAGCAACTGGTAGTAAAAAATGAATAACTAACTAACACTGTATTGATTTAATTTCATTTGTAATTTAAGATTTTTTCTATTTTTATCATATTATTTAACTTGCCTTTAAGCAATTTATTCGTAGTTTAATATTTTCGTATGGAAAATTTGCCACAAGTGACAAAAACAAAAAACTAACATATTTTTCATTAAGTTTCACTAAGTTAGAGGGCATAAAATTGATTTTTATAAAATTTCTTTAACTTTCTTTAAGAAAACTTTAAACACGTTAATGGTCTCTTACAGAAATTTTTAATTTAAATTTTTAAGTAGATAGAGTTGATTTAATTCTTTTTTTCGTAATTTTTAAACTTATTCATCATAGAGGAGGTAAAATGGAATTTTCAATGGAAAATAAATTGGATATTTGAACAATGTTTACCGCGAAATTCACAACGTTTTTGTACATATACGTGTAGTTTATCAATTACTAGTAATGCTAAAAACTAAAAAACGCGCTCTAACAGTATTGTTAAACAATTTATTCCTAAAAACAAAGAAAAACAGTGTATTTTTTCAATTTTCACGATTTCCTACGTAATAACTGGTATGTTTTGCGCGATTGTGGTTTTTTTAGTTAAGTGATTGTTCATTTACTGCCGCCGTGTGTTTGCGTCAACAATAAAAAAATCTACTTGAAAAATTTTGCCAGACTATTGCTAATTTTTTTGAATTTTTTTTTGTAAAATTTTTAAGTCTATTGATATCTCCATGTGCGTGAAATTAGCCGACAATTGACCGTAAAAGCGACGTCTGCCTTATCGGCCGAGATAAACAATTGATTGATAAAAATCGTACAATGGCGCCATTGCGATGATAATGATGATGATTAATGCCCGAGAGCCCCGGCAAAAAATTCTACATATATATACATATAATAAATGTGTGCATACGTTAGGGGATTAAACATTTTGGGGTCCTGTACGAAAGGAGCCCGACGGAGCGCCCCTATACTGCTGCTCGACTAGGGTGCGGACCCTTCTTATTTCTCCTCACCCATAGTCATCGTCATCGTCGTTCGCCCGCCTGCCTGCTTGCCTCTGCCTGCCTGCCTGCCTCGCATTTTTACCGCGCGCCACAAAAAATTTATAAGGGGACTGCCAACCCCCCAAACATAATAACAGAGAAGTGTATCTATCCATTTTTGGGACGAGCGTAAAAAACTTTTGCCTTTATGTATAATGGGTTGCATAAATTTGAATTATTCATCGCAAAACAATTATTTTTTCATACGAACAATTATTCAGCGCGTTTAACATCGCCTCTACTCTTCGCTGAGAGTACGCGCCATCTACCACCACCACTGTTAATTCATCAATTAATTAATCAGTGCCATCTAATTGTAAATGCGCGAACTAGGAGAATTACACAATTTGCATAAATAAATAAATAATTAACGAACGCTAATAATTAGTTTGTAAATAGTCAAATCGATTAAAATGTAGCCGCGCGCGTTCGCGCTCGCCTCAAATCTGGAATTAAATAATTCGCAGCAACAATAACAACAAATCATAAAAAAAGAGTGAATGATTATTATTAATTTATGTAGCAGCTTTTACTACAAAACGCACAATAAATATTTAAATTAATACAACACACAACATCGCGCTATACGCTGAATATGTGTATGTGTGTATGTGTGTATATATGTGTATGTGTTTTTTCGTATGTTTATTTATTTTGTTTTATTTATGGAAAAAAAATTATTCATTCAATGTTCATTCATTCATCGCGTAATCTTTGAATAGTAAAAAATAAACGTGTAATCAAAAAAAAATTTATATTTATTATATACGAAACTAACCTATCGCAACGCAATTTATTATGTGCGATTACACAATTACAACTATTAATTGCTAATTGAACAATTAGATGGCGCTAACATTAACGCCTTTAATTGTTATTGTGCGTTGTTTTGGAATTGAAGCAACATTACGACAACAACATTTTCTTTTTCACTAGATTTGCCTTAGATGTCATAGCTATAATTGATTCAGTTCTTTTTACAAAAAATGAAAATAACACTTACAATTTATAAATATATAAAGTAATTTAGAACAAAAGCGCAACTATTAATGGTTGTTCAATGAAAATTTAGATATCGTTGTCATAGATGAAGTAAAGCCGTATCCTTAGAATGCGGTATTCGGACAAATTTCGATTAGGCCAAATATTCACCCAAACTGTGATTTGAGTATTTTGGCCTTATAATTAGCTAGACAACGTAAAGATCCGTAAAATTTATAATTAGTGAGCACAACTCATACTTAAACGTCTTTAGATGACACACTAAGCTTCATTTTATCTTTACATTCAATTACTTTAGTAGCAGTACAACAAAAAAGCAACTATTAGTAGTTACCATATTGAAAATTGAGATGGCGCTATCATTAATTGTTCGAAATGAAGCAACATTGCCACTTTTTTAATCGAAAATCTGAATAATTGGTGCTAGATGGCGCTCTACAGTTAATTCTACATTCTTAAGCAACATTGTACAATGAATGAAAAATAAAAAAAATTATAAAATAAAATAAAAATAAAATGAATAATTACTTTAATGCTGTTTAGTAGTTGTGGCAACGTCGCACTGTAACAAAAAAAGAAACAAAATTAAAGATTAAATTCGATATTTCTCGTTCTTCAATAGATGATGGATGCTATGTCTTTTTGGGTAAAAATAGAAATGTGTGTAATATAGTAGTTGAAAATTAAATTTTTAATTAGAAATCAAGTGTTTTTTGGGGTTCGTGTTTAATTGTCGCTTTGGTGATATAGTGGGGGCGGCGGTAGTAAGCAGCAAGCAGCGTTGGTTCGCGAAAATCGAAAATTCGGCTTGCGCGCACCACATTTCCACATTTTTTTTTAGCGCGAGCGCTCGAATAATCATCATCAGCAGCAGCGGCAATGAGAGAAGCGAAGAGACGGCAAATAGTACATGTATATAGCAAAACCATCGTTATATTTTAATAAATTCGTTCTCTGTTCGCATTTTTTTTTGCTTCTCTCCTTGGCGATATGTTGTTGTTAAACGTAGAGGGAGCTACATATTGGAGAAAAAAGCAAGCAAGCAAGCAAGCAAGCAGCAGCAACAAACAACACACCAACAACAACAACAAGAACTTCCTCCCTCTCTATACACGTTGTATGTGAACGCGGCGTATACATAATATAAGAATTATATGTGTATGTATAAATATATAACCTTAGTTTCTGAGTTGCGCCTGAATTTCTCCGCTCACTTTCTACAATGTTATATATGTATGACGTGTACACGGTATATATACATATATATAGGTAGTTTTTGTGAATGGGTTTTTTGTTCGCGTTACGCTACCGCAACGAGAAATTATTGGTTGTTACTGAATAACAACCAACTATACTAGAACTATACTTAAAACTATATCGTTCGCGTATATATATATAATACCTATATAATATCACATACAAAACGTATTTCTGCCTGCCTGCCTGCGCTAGCCTGCTTTACTATATCGAATTGCTATTATTAGACGCGTTATATAAAATATGCACGCCACTGTTATTGAATATGCCGCGCTACTATCGCGCTAAAGAAAATTGATTTAAAAATTTGCGCCAACGACATCTACCAACAAATCAATGCCACTAAATTCAATATTCTACTAATAACACATCATTATATATTTGTTTTCAAGAAATTACACTTCAAAATTACAAAAAAGCATTATTTTAAATGAATTTTCAAAATGACACTAATCAATTCATTTGTTTTAAACTATTATCTAAAGAAATTTGACTTCAAAATGACAAAAAGCAATTTTGCAATGAGTTCTAAGTAGATTTGTAATTAATTAAGCAATTACTAGATGGCATTCTTGTGTATTTTTATATTATAGTAGCTTTGTAAATATATGCATTTTCAATATACTACTAATCAATTCATTTGTTTTAAACTATCTAAAGAAATTTGACTTCAAAATTACAAAAAGCAATGAATTCTAAACAGATTTGTAATTAATTAAACAATTACTAGATGGAATTCTTGTGTGTTATTTATGTTATAGCAAATTAATAAAAAATACAAACTTTTTTATCGATATTCATTTCATTAAACAATTTATTTATTTATGTCTTATAGCATTAATAAGAGAAGACGTTTTTTGCGTTATTTTGTTTGAATAGCGCGCGTTTCTAAAAAGACATAAGGTAGGAGAAAATATTGCCTCCGTATTTGTGATACCGAATAAAAAATAATAAAAACGAAAAAGCACGATGAGAATGACGACGACGGCGATGAGGAAAACAAAAATTTCGCCCCCGCTCGCTCGCGCGCGCTCAAAGCTATTTTCCCCATTAATTTCCTCTTCTATCCCGAGCGCGCGTTTATATATATGTGTGTGTGTGTGTGTGTGTGTAGAAGGGAACAAAGTTCAAAACGACCCAAAAATATATTCAGCGTCAGCGAACGAAACGAACGAACGAACGAAAAACCCTCTCCTCGATTCTCGTTTCGTTCGTTCGTTACCAATTTACTATACAGGCGGCGGTGATGGTGTGGCGGTGGCGGCGGCGGCGGTAGAATGGTGTGGCTGTTCCGAGCGAGCGAGAGAAGAGGGATGATGATGATGATGACGCCGCCGAACGAGAAGGATACTACTAGCGCAGGCAGTGCGAGAGAGAGCGAGTGGGACGTAGCAGCACATAGTAGAGCTAGCGAGCGAGCGAGCGAAAAAATAAACGTCATGAAAAACAACGGATATAAAAACACACACACAAGCGAAAATTAAAACGAGCGCGCGCAAGCCATCTCTCTTCCACTCGCTGCACGCCAAGTAGAAGGGGTGGAATTCTCTCTTCTCGCCCAACTCCACTATGTGTGTGTGTGTATGTGCTGGATGTTGATGAGGAATGAGCGCGGCGGCTGTGTAAAGAGAGATAGAGAGGGGGAGCGAGAGCACGAGTGTGTATGCTGTGCTGGTGCGGCGGTGCGGGGCAAGGCGGGTGGGTGAACCGCTCGTTCGCTCCACGGCAGCTGAAATGACGTAGGGTGGGTTTTCAGTTGGGATCAAGCACCGCATTTTGTTTTTGCCGGCTTGTGTATATGTATATATGTGTGTGTGTGTGTTGTAACAAGCGAACGTGTAGGTTGCGTTGCTATAGCAACGCACCAATGGCGTAGCCCCGAAACTCCCACCAAGGCGCGCGTGCGTCCTTTCAGTCGCACAACGAGCACAACGTCGAACTGTTCTCGCTCTCCTACATAAAATAATATCTTTGGCATTCTAGATTTCATGCCTCGCTTCACGCTCTTTTATTATTACAACAAACTTAGATTAATGCTAACTAAGCAAATTGGAAACTAGATGGCGTTATGACAAAAAAACTAAATTCAAAATACAAAACTTGTATCATTTGTAAAATATTTAATGCGGACGTTATTTTTGCAACAACGATGAAATAATTTCGTTTTTTTTGCAATTTTTTTCGACTGTATAATTTATTATACTTGGAATTTTTTCGACGCTGCGAGCATCAGCAGCGGCAACCTACAAGCCGGCAGTATAGCGTAGCAGCATGCGTGGGGGAAGTTTTCGAGCGGCGGCGGCAGCGGTGGCGGTGTATAGGCGCCGCCCCCTCATACAAAATATCCGATATCAATACTACCAACCCCTCTCTCTCTACGTATATATATATATATATCTAACATAGCTGGCAAATAAACAAAAAAAGCACGTGGCGCGAATAATATCCCATCTATCACATAATTGCGTATACTCCGCTTCGCTTTTGTCGTCGTCGTTGTCGCGCGTTCTATGCGAAAAAAAGCAGCCTAGCACGATGATGATAATGATTATTATTATTACGATTACAAACGGTTGGCAATATGCGTGTGTATATGTTGAAATCGGTTGTGCTGTTGTTGAGCTGCTCGCTGGCGAACGAGCACAAATAAATAGAAAGTTGGTAAAATTGTTTTACTAACGGTACTTTATCAAGTTGGCTATTTTTGTTTTTGTGTTTCGAATCGGCGGCGCGCGTTGTTGTGTGTATGTGTGTGCTCGAAGGGGAGCGCAACAGCAGCGCGGCGACACGTTTCGGAATATTATATTTTTAGCGACAGAACAACGAACGAACGAACGACAAAACGCACGATTATTCCCTCTTTCCTCCAACCATACGATTTAAATCATATTTCATTAATAATTATAATATACACGCTGGAAAGAAATTGTTCTCATTCTCGTTGTTTATGCTGTTGTTGTTGTTGATGTGAGAAAACGCGCGTTCGTTCATTCGTTCTTCGAGTCGAGCGCGCTCGTATTTGTTGTGTTTGTTGGTTGGTTGCAGCGCTGAGCACCAAGTCCGTTTGTTGAAACATTTTCTATATAATATTAAATATGTACCGTTGCTTAGCGACTATAGCAGCGCAGCAGCGATAGATAGAAATTTTACAAAGCATGGCCTTCTTTTATTATAGTAAGCGTGCGCGCGCGCCGCGCCATACAATATTTATAGCATCGGCTCGGATCGGGCCGTATCGACGACCGACAAAACATTTATAATCTACACTAGCGCTGGCTGGCTAAAACTCGTTGCTGGGAGAAACAACAACACAACAACAACACAACAGCGCAACGCAACGCAATTCGAATTCAATTTTTTTCTTTCCTTCGTTTGCTTGGGCTATGCTATTGCCTTGCTGGCGCGGCGCCGTTCCGAGCCTTCGTTCATTCGTTCGTTCCACTTGAAAACGAAACGAAACGAAACCGAACGGCAGCAGCACCAACACAATGTCGAACGTATTTAAATTGGAGAGAGAATGAACACGAACACCGAAGGAAAAAAGTGGCGGCGTACGACGTATATGTGTTTGTATGCATGAAGTTGGCCATGGCCTAAAAATTATTTTGTTGTTGTTGTTGTGCTAGCTGACTGCAAAAATCGAGCGCGGCAACAGCAGCAGCAGAGCAAGCAACAATCCGACCTGCATTTAGATTTAAGGAGCACGTGTGTGGTGGGTGCTTGGCGGCGGTGTCGCCGCTGCCGGACCACAAACGTCTATCGAGAAGCGCGCGTCTCGTCGTAGTCGTCGTCGTTGTCGTCGTCGTCGTCGCGCGCGCTATCGGAAGTACGAGTATGTGTATGTGTGTGTGCGTGTGTGTGACATATTACCTGCTCCTTCATTCATATCAGCTGAGAGATAGGTCAGTGCCTTATTGCGCGCTGATTGATTGATTGTCGCACACAGCACACACACACAACCATACATACAACCTCAAACGCGAGCGCGCGTTGCTGTCGTTCGCATTTTTATCGCAGTCGGCGGCGATACAACTGCGTAGTAGTTTCCGTCGTTTCGCATGCGTTTCGTGTAGAAAAATTAGCGCGCGCTGTTGTTGTTGTTCTTGCCGTTGCCATTTTGCCGTTATTTCCATCATGATGATGATGATGATGATGATGATTGCAATCATCATCATTATTATTATTATTATTATTGAATGGAATCTCTGTCATTGTAACGTTACGCCCACAAATTGTTGCCGTGGCAACGACACCAAGCCGTGTGTTATTAGAACCGCTACTTCACTTCTACGCCGCGCGTTCCACATAAACAATCAATAGACGATACCAATTTTTCAACCACCTATATTATATATATATACACACACACGCGAGTATAAAGTACCTACGCGCTATGATAAGGTACTTGCATATACTTGCTCGCTTCTAAATTGAAATCATTTGACTCTATGTTGCCTACAACAGACCGAAAAATACGTTGACATCGTCCGAAATTTTCATTTATGCAGCGCGTTCGCATGAAAATCCGAGTGGTATACTTGAATAGGCGACTTGTCAAAATAGGCCAAAAATTCTTGATTATTTATGCGCGGTGGGAAACCGAGATATGTACATGAGTAGAATCGTGACAGCATGCTGCCGAAAAAAACCAAAAAATATCAAAAATCTATAGATTATATTATATTATATTATATATATATATATATATTTATTATAGAAGAGCTTTATTATCATTATTGCTAATGAAAAACTAAATAAAAATCAGTGCTTTAAACATTTTGTACTGATATTTTTAGCAATTTTTAGTGGCAAACTTACTTTTTTTAGTATAGTCATATTTCTTCAAGCTTTCATGATTTTTCATGAATTTTTCTTTACGCGATGAAATTATTGCGATTTTCTTTCGATTATTCTTTAATCGTTGGAATTTTCCATTAAATTTAATCATTTTTCAATTGTGAAATATTTTGATAGAAAATCGCAAAAATTTCGATCAGAAAGGATACAAAAAGTTAGTTTCTCAATAAAAATTACAACAAATTTGAGAATGCTACATATTTAAATGGAACACTCTGTATATTATGGGTAGAATGATAGCGACGTGCCGAAAAATTCAACAGAATCAAGCTTCATTATTATTAATGCAGAGTGTTTTAATGAAAAAATCGAAATTCTACTGGTAGTGGTGAAAAATTCACATTCAACCAAATCTGAATTCATTTTGAGATTATTTATATGCCAATGTGCAATCGCAATGCAAACGACGACGCAGCAACGTGTTCCGCTATCTCATATTATATACGCGCGCAAGCATTGATAATATTTTTATTGTAATAAAAATACGTTCGCATTATTATTATTATTATTATAATGCACAAACAAGATTGCGCTGTTTGCTTTTATATACATATAGCTGACTGGCGGGCTGGCTGGCTCGGCTGACTGACTGTTGCACGTCGTCGCCGGCCGCATGCGATAATCAATCTGTTTTTGTCCGCGCGTTTCGGAAAAATATATCTCTGCCTCTCTGTGCTGTATAGTATTGTTGTTGTCGTCGTCGTCGTCGCTGTATCGTATGTAGTAAAGTAATGAATGAAAAAAATCAAACGGGTAAATAGATAGTGTTGTGCGCGGTGCGCGAAATGCGCACTCGCTGACGCGCACAACAGCAACCTCCGCCGCTCTCTCGCTCTCTGTTCGCTTGCTGATTTCGCAAAGATGTTATCATCGACAGCGCCGAATGAAAAACGGGCTGCGTTTTTGCAGCGCTGTGTGTATTATAGCTGTATAGCAGCACCAGCACCACACCAAACGGTGCCCCCGCTTTTCGATCGACGAATACAAACAGTGGTTGGCAGCAACCAAACGCGCCAAAAACAAAACATTACTCGATCTAATTTGAATTACTTTTTATGTCAAATTAACCTAACCTAAAAAAATTACGCACACATTTTTTCATCATATCTACGATAATAAATACTTTTTTTTTGTTTCATTCGAATCGAGCCAGCATAATATATATATAGAATACAATATATATGCAGTATGTGTGTGTGTGTGAAGAAAATGAACGGGGTTCACACCAGTGAAGCAAGCACCAGCAGCACCGAAGCGTCGTAAACAGTCGGAACAAACGTTCCAATGTGTGCATGCATGTATGTATGTGTCGGTGTGGCGCCTTCCCCCACCTCAACGACGGCGCGCAACCAACCAAACACGAAAAATTTCCAAAGCCCGACGTCGTCCTCAACGACGACGACGACGACTACGACAAATATCCATCCGAAAATAAATAAATTCAAAAAAAGTATTTTTTTTCTCATGCACACACACACCGAATGCGCATAGGCAACACGCACCACACATCGTCGCCTCTAATTTCGTTTCGACGATTGTATAAATCCCCCAACACACACACACACGCTGCTATATGTATGTTGATGAAAATAAAAAAAAAATCGCGCTATGTGCTATGACACGACCGTTCAAAAATACGAATAAAAAACATGTGATTGCTCGTTGCTGCGAGCAAGCGAGAAAACAAACGAATGATAGCGTGTGAGCGCGAGAGAGAGAAAGAGAGAGGGAGAGTATGTGTGGCGTGAGCGTGAGCGAGAGCGAGAGAAGGAATATCAGCGCGCGCCCGTTTCACCAACCAGCCTGACAGTTCAACAAAACGCGCACAAATTTGAAATTGAAAATCGCTCGCGAAAAATGATTTCACAGTTTGTCGTATATGTTAGATTGTTGCATTTGATTTTGGTTTACTTACTTGAGATTCAGACCACATGTCTTAGTGAGGACAGTCGCTGGTCATTGTTGCGTATAGCAACATTGTTTCGCCGTTTTTCTTTTCTTTCTGTCCACCGTCTGATTGTTGTTGTGGTTGTTGTTGTTGATTTGGGTTGGATGATGATGAGTATCGATGAAAACAAATCAGTTTGTGTGTTTGTATTGAATCAAGTAGTGCAGTAGTAGAATTGTTCTCAGTTTGCATAAAATACGTCTATTTTTCTAGCGTTTCCGGCGTGAATAGAAAATCACAAACAGAATGTAGGATAGACACAGCCGATTACACGTCGTTCACAATTCAAAAAATACGAAAAATCGGCACGTTTACGTATACGCATTATAATAGTAATAGTATTATACGTGGATTTTGAATACACACCGACCGACAACACACAGTGTATATGAACTAACACAGAGCGCTGCACCGTCTAAACAACGCTACACAACTCGCGCTCAAGACCGGTCTGGTGCCGTTCGTACGCATTCGGCCACGCTCGTCCCACCTGCATATGATGATGAAAAGGTTAGGTTAGAAATATTCTAGCGGGCGCGTTTCAAAATTACGCTAGCGCTATCTTGCTTTATGCAGCGTGCGCATAAACGACCTCTCTCGCTCACACATTGCTGCTATACAACACTCGGCTGTGTGCTGCCACAACGCTGCCGCTGCTGCTTCGTCGACAACATATCGCCGCGTCGTGCACGACGCAGACCGAGCGCTACATACATACAATTCAAAAATTCACGTTCACGAAAATGCGATTGCGATATGTGTATGTATGGATGGATGTATGTATCATATATGAAATATCTATGGATAAAACACCTCTCTTCGTGCTTTTTTTCATTAATATATTAATAATACCTAGAAAATTAAATCATTTCATTTTCAATTTGTTCATTATCATTATTTTGCATTGCGTTTGTTGTTTGTTGGATGATGATTGAAGAGGAGCGCGTTGGCTGTGTTGGTTGTTGTTTGTTACGTTGCGCGCTCGTTTGTTTTTTGAACGTCGCTGCTGCGAGAACGAACCCACCATCCATGACATGATCGATTTTCGTTTTTTTCATGTAGATGGTGCTCGTGTTGTCGTTGATTATGAAATTTCGTCGTTCGTTTCGCTCTCGCTTCGAATAGATATGCGGAGAGCGCGCCGTTCTTTCTCTCCTCTATATACTCACACATACGATTAAGAAAATAATAAAATTAAAAAGAAAAAAAAAACAAAATAAGTATCCTGTATGTATATGTTTATGTATGTGTGTGTGTGTGCATGTGTGAACGCGCCACGTTTGAAATTAACTATATATATATAAAAAACAAAAAAAAGAAAACAACACAACAACGTTGAGGCAATGTGCTCGAATTGATTGTTGTGCCGTTTTGCATTGATTGATTTATTGCGCGCCCGATTTTGCCAATTTCGTTAATGAGTCGTGTTATAGGTGGCGTCGTGCGCACACACACACACACACACACAACACGAAATGCACGCATACTTGATTAATTTTTTCAGTTTTTATCTGCTTTGGGGCGGCAAATTCAAAACGCAAATTAATTGCGTTATAGCGAAAAATGAGTAAAGAAAAAAAAAAGTGAGAGCGCGCACCGGTGTGTGTGCTGTGCGCGCGGCTGAGCGCTTTTTTTTATGAGGACGATGATGATGATGGGACGACAGGTGATTTTCATGCGAACAGCAAAGGCATTTTCACCTGTACCTGAAAGACGACGCACAGCACACACATCGTCCGGTCCGGCAAAGCTGCAGCTTGGCCGGCCGGACGGTCGACTGCTGCTGCTGCTTGCTGTTAGTCGGTGGGTTCGTTGTCGATGTCGTTCTTGTTTTGTTTTTTTTTCACTTCTTTCTGTTTTTTCGTTTCGTTGTTTCGGCGAGCGTGTGTATGAGTGTGTATGTGTGTGTGAGTGTGTGTATGCGTTGTGTGTTGCTTGCGCGCTGCCTGCCTGCCAACCAGCAAGTTGCAAGATGATGGGGGGGATGTATTAATTAATTGACAGGCAGGCGGCCGCGTATGCGACAATTAATCGTTTCGTCGCGCGTTTGTCGTTCTTGTTGCCTTTGTCAAAAATATTTTTGTATTTAATACAAAATTGATTGTATTTTTCTAAATAAATTAATAATCTTTAATCCAAATTAATTAAATTAAATTAATAATTAACAATAATGTATGAAAAGTTTGAAAAGTTGATATATTACAGTGGTATCTTGGTTAAGAAACTTTATTCGTTCCAAATTCCCGTTCGTTAACCGAATTTAAGCATAAATACTCATAATATGCAGACCAGAAACGTTCGCTAACCGAATCTAGGTTTCTTAAGCGAGTTAAAGAAGAGCAAACAAGAAAAATTCGTTAACACGCGTTCGTTACTCGAGGTATTATTGGATATGGTACCTTAAAAAACGTAATTCTTTCTAAATTCCAGTTCGTTAATCGAATTTAAGAATAAAAACATCCTTTACGCATAAATACTCATTATATGCAGACCAAAAACGTTCGCTAACGCAAACAAAAATTCGCTAACCGAGGCACCACTGTATTATATATACTTGGTTACGTGGCAATATTTAAAACATGACTATAGATTCACGTTGTTAACATAGCAAATTGTTTACTTGATGATTATAATTTAACAAAACCGAAGTTGGATTAAATTTAAATAGTAAAAAGAATTTTGCTTGTTTCTAAAGAAAAGCGATTAACTAATTAGAGGATTTAAAATTGGTGGCGATGATTCGAATTTTGCATTTCAGAATGATATCTTCTTTCTTTTCTACCTACTATCCATCCCAAATCAAAGCGACCGGATTGTTAAATTCGCACCAATTAAACAAAATTGAATTAAATCCTAGTTGGCTTTGATTTCATGGCGATCGGAATTACATTATATTTTACATTGTGCTGCATTTTCTTCCATACGTAAAGCGCAAAAAATGAATGAAGATTATATTATAGCGGATATGAATTTAATTCCAATCCAACAGAATTTTGCTGTTGATTGTATATATAGGAAATTTCAAATTAGCGCGCGCCTAACATTTTTTAAACGTTTACTTTTTTTGCTAATTTCGTACGCGTATCTGTGTGCCCGTTATCGCATGCTACGACCCTGATACGCGCGCTCAAAATTCCCAAACAGCGCGCGCGCCGCCATTCGATCGTCGTCGTCGTCGTCATCATCGAAGAAAATGATTTCGCGCCGCCGATGCTCGCGCGACAATTAAAACGCCGCCACCAGAGAAAAGGGAATCGAAACCGGGCATTACACTTGCAGCACATCATCTCGATATCATCATCGCAACGCGGACAAACAAAACATTCATCATTACACATATATACACAGCCGGCTGCTGCTGGTGACGATGATGACGACGATGACGCCTCACAATGATTCATTTGTTTTGCCCCGTGTGTGTGTATATATCTGCGCGTCTTTTTTTCTCTCTGCGAACGTTTTGTAATCCGCAATGGTGACTAGATGCACGATTACTGCGTCGCATGGAAAATTTGCCCCGGCCGAAGGAGGAAGCGCCAACCGAACGAAATAAACAACAACAAAACGCAAAGGAAAAAAAGTTTTTGTTGTGCCTGACGACTTCGTCCCGTTTCGGTTATCAGTAGCGCATTTCTCAAAACAACAGCAACACGCCGTCGTCTTTTATTTTCTTATTTTACACATTTTTATCGTCTGCTTGACTTGTGATATGCTTATTATGATTTTGAGGTTGATTTTATGCAACATATACACCTTACCTCATCAGGATTTAATTGTTTTTGTTTTTTTTTTGTTCTGTTGTTCGAAGAATTACAATCATGAGAATTATTTAGATTTTAGAAGACGGTATTTTTTATTTTTATTATTATAGCTGTTGTTCGCTTTACGACAAAATTCTGCTTAACAACAGTGCGAATATATTAAATAGTAATTAATGATAAATCTATTTTCTTATCGAGCGACTCGAGTTCGCTTAACGGCTATAGTAGCCAACGAAATTTGATCGGTAAATGAGTGGTATCTGTATGAAATGATAAAAACTTTATTTTCTATTGGATGTAATTAACAATTTTTATAAATAACAAGAATAATAATTAAATAATATATTTAAAATAAATCTATAAGTGAACTAAAACCAAGTGTTTTTATTTAATTATTATTCTTGTTATTTATGAAAATAATGGTTCACCAGGAGGTAGTAACTAAATTTTAGACTTTATTAACAATTACAATTACAGGGTGGTAGGATAGTGAATTACACAAATTCAAGTATAAACTTGCATTTTTAACACCATAATTGTAATAATAGAAAAATAAACAGGTTGTAAAACGAGCAATAAATACAATTTAATTGGGTTATCTAGAAAACTACCAATTTTGGTAAAATAATAAAAATATGATTTTCCACTAAAAGTATTCCCACCATGGAATTTTTTAAGTGATTGCATCGCGCTGTTCGTTATAAATTTGAAGAAAAAAGGTGCTAAGGTTGTTATTCGCCACTAAAATTACAATTAAAAATCTTGCCCCGAGTAAATTTAAATGTGTGTGATGATAATGATCGCGACGAAAGCAGGGAATTAAGGAAGAAGGGACGTTTATCGATGGAAAATTAAATCGCTTCATTTTCGTTTCTTGGAACTTTAACACACACAAGCTAAATCCAAAAATCGAGTTAAACATGAAATAAATATTTGATTAAATCAAGTGATAATTTGATCGCAATTAAAGAAAGACCTTTTCTTAATTTTATTACTTGGACATTTCTCACTTAATTTGTGCAAGAAATCAATTTTTGTTTATATTTTGACATAAATTTAACAATGTATTAGTGTAATTCCAGCTACTTTACTTAAAACTACTTGAGTGCACTAACATTAGACATTTTATGCACTAAGTTGTTTATGATATATATACCACTACAAGTTAAAATTTAAACAAAACTTTTACAAAAAAAGAATTCACTGTCGTCAAAATTATTATTGATTTTATGGTTTTAATTTATTTACCAAATTAAAATGGTTAACTTGTTAGAAATTTTAGTCAGTAAATATTTTATACCATATAGAGTATATAATCGAGTACATTTTTTTGCATTCAATGAAAAAAACATTATTTATAAATATATTAAATAGTAGAAAAATTTTTGCTTGCTTCTAAAGAAAAGCGATTAACTAATTAGAAGACATAAATTTGGTTAAAATTTAAACGAAAAAACAAATTTCACTGTCGTCAAAATTATTATTGATTTTATGGTTTAATTTATTTAGCAGTTTAAAAAGTAGTAAATTTGCTAGAAATTTTAGTCAGTAAATATTTTATATGGTATAGGAGTACATTTTTTTGCATTCATTGGAAAAACAAAATTTACTAATGTCAAAAATATTATTTTAGGTTATATAACAACAAAACAACGTAATCCGATTACACACGAATCCGTTTTTATCCATACACACACACACACCCACCCATACACATACACAATTCATGCACACGTTCGCAACCGCCGAACGCAAAAAAAGCAGCGAAAATTTTCGGTAATGATGATAACGCTAACGCTAACGCTAACTCGAACGCCGACGCCGAGGCCATCGCGCAAAAAGCGGGCGAATAGAAAAAGAATTGAAATTTTTTAGATATTATAGGCGATTGTTTATTGTTTACTATATTTTGTTGTTGTTTTCTTCTTTTTCGATGGTGTTGTAAGTAAGTAAGTAAGTAATACGAGGCTGAGCGCGAAAAAAGTTTTATTGATTTTTCGTTTGTTGTACGGAAAATAACAAATAGCGCGCGCTTTATACACACATACACATACTTATATATCCGTACGTATCTACACACACACACACATACAAACGTACACATTCATACACGAAATTTACTATAGTTTTCTAGGTTATGTTCCATTTAAGCGCCGCAAGCGCTGATTGGCAAAAAAGCGGAGATTGTTATTGCGACTTTTTGCGTTTTCTTTTGACGCAGATTTCTTTCAATATTTTTTTCCTAAAAAGTCATATATATATATATATTTAAGTACACACATCGCAAATCTAGTAATAAATAAATAAATAAATGATATATTCGAAATGAATATTGAAACAAAAGTTATTTAATTTAATAAATCATAGACGACTGTTGTGGTTTAATGAAATATTAATATTTAATTGGAATGAAGAGGTTATGTTTCATGTAGGATTTAATTTCAACGTTTTAAAGGTAATGTCGCTGGCTCATTTTTCCGAACGATCTAAACTAAACGCTTCATAATTGGGCAGTTATCGCTAATTTGAGGGCACGTGGAAATAGATTAAAATTTAATTAAGTTTTGTCTCTGCCGCATATTTCACGCATGTTCACATGTTTCATCATTTTCTTTTAAATTTAGTTCTTTTTTCTCAATATTAGTTTGGATTTGTTGTACTAGTCATGGTTTTCCACAGAAAAGTCGAAACAAAATCGCTGCGAAAAGACAATTGCAAGTATTAATTAATTATTCAATTGCCAATTTAAATTTTTATGTTTAAAGAGTAAATTTGCATTAAAATGTATTTTGTCTTAAACAATCAAAATTCTGCAATTGAGAAAAATAGTTAATTAAAATAAATCGTATCATAGAAAATAAATTAATCAATTAATTTCAAGTTAATAATAATTCGCGCCGCGGTGCCGAACCAAAGCAAGCAACCAAGCAACCAACCAACCATCCTTTCTCCCCAATTCCGCCACCCACGCAACCAACGTCGGATCCCCGTTTTGGCGCGCTGAATTGTGTATGTATGGGTGTATGGGTGTATGTGTGTGTGTATGTGTGTGGGGGGCAGCAAATATCGTAGCAAGGCATCTAGTGCGAACGAATTTCGTGCGACGCTGCGCACCGGCACCGACACCGTCGCTGCCGCCACCGTCGCCGTCCGCATCCAAGATGCTGCTGATGGTGGTAGTGGCGGCGGCAGCGGTGGTGGTGGTGGTATCGGTCCCGATGATGATGCCAGAGCACGCTCTCTCGCGCGCGCCCCCTGAATAGAGAGCGCGGCAAAAAACGGCCGCTGCTGCGCTCGCAGCGCCAACCAAGCAACCAACCAACCAACCCGCCGCCCTCATCATCGTACACAAAATGCCAAACGACGCCTCCGCGCGCACGTTTAATTTTCGAAATTAATGCTGTTGTTGTCGTCGTCGTCGTCGTCGTCGTTGGCGCTACTGCCGTCGTCGGTGTTTGTTGGCGGCGGCGGCGCTGCCGCTGTGACAAATACAAAATCTTTTTTATAATATTTAAGATATTTATTTATATTGATTTTTGACAGAAATCAACAACGATAAATAAATCGAAATTATGAATTTTACAAAATTCTTTTGTATTTAACGATGCAGAATGTCTTGGGAAATTTAGATTTTTCTTAATTGAAACGCGAGCGTACATAATAAACACGCTGGGAAATTCGCAGAAATTTCTTCAATTACGAGTTTCTAGGAAAATGCGTAACTGATTTGTTTTGATATCAACTGTATGCATGCACAAATTACAATTCGAGTTACGTAGAAGGCGATTTTTTACATTTCCTTAAAATTGTTATAAACAAATTTACCATTAATTACCCATAAACAAATTTTTCTGTCTTCTTTTTCTACATTTTAATTTCATATCATATGCCAATTTTATTAATTAATTGTTAAATATTGTTAAGTATTGCAATGTTTATATAATGAAGATCTAAAGTTAAATATATCGAAAGATAATTTTATTGATTAATTGTTGATATTTTTGGTTGAATTTAAAGTAGAGATTCGAGTTGGGTAAACTTTTACTAAGTCAAATTTGTAATCTTTTACAAGGATTTAAAAATGTTCATTTATTGCTCATGTTGTAGTATTAAAATTGTTATGAATTTAAAAAAAAAATCCTAATTTTAGTCATCCTCTGTTTTATTCTTTCGTTCAAAAAACAAGTGTGAAGAAATTTTATACTTCGGATGATAATTATATCTATTGCTTGTTATTCTTTGGCGATTTGTCACATTAATATTGCGATTTAAATAAATTTTTAAATAATCCGAATTAAAACTTCACAAACAGATTGTTTACAAAAATGAACTATTGTAAAAGTGTGCTTCTACTTTTTTCCTCTGTTTTATCTTTTCATTCAAAAACAAGGGTAAAGAAATTTTATGTTTCGGGTGTTAATTATATCTATTGATTGTTATTCCCTGGCGATTTTTTGTTAATATTTCGATTTAAGTAAATTTCCATATAAGCCGAATCAAACTTCACAAACAGAATGTTTACAAAACGTAACTATTGTAAAAATGTGCTTCTAAATTTATCCTCTGTTTTATCATTTCATTCAAAATACAAGTGTGAAGAAATTGTATACTTCGGATGATAATTATTAATCTATTTATTGCTATTCTTTGACGATTTAAATAAATTTTCATTTTTTTGAAAAAATCACTCAAACAGAATTGTTTACAAAAATGAACTATTGTAAAAATGTGCTTCTACTTTTTTATTATTTTTTTTATGTCAATAGTCAAAAATCAAATTATCAAAGAATAATCCATTAATTATTTAATATTATTAACATTATGTAGAAGTCAAATTTCATGTTACATAAGATTTTTACCTTTGTCGAATTAATAAATTTGATAAGCATCGTTTCGAGGAAAAAATGATAACTTTATCAACTTTGCGTAATTATTTACGTAAGTTGGGCGTCGCACGTATGTCACAAAGAGATGTAGGTAATTTATCGATTATTATTGTTTGAAATCGGATAGCACGGTTGAAATACAAGACGAATTTGCACTTTATTAATTGTTACTATTGTGCAGATTAAGCTTTTTTCTCTCTCGATTAGATAGATTGCGAACAATTCCTCGAAAATGTTTTGTTATTATTATTATTATTATTATTATTATTATGCTTATGATGATTAAATTAATGTGCGCTGCTGCGTTAATTAAACTTTATTTTAACATTCTTAGGCGAAAACACACACGTTCAATTAGTTTTCGTCCAATTATTGCTCTTTGAAAATGGATCGTGTTTGGGCGATAAGTTGTCGGCGCTCGAAATTTACATTTTATATTAATTGTTGCAATTTTCCTAAAATTATACATCGATTTTCCTAGCAACAATTTCGCAGCATATTGATTGAGCGTTGACGTTTATGCATTTTTCAAGAAATTATCGCCACCAAATTAATCCACCATCCAATTATATTGATCGCATTTTTAGATAAAACTAGACCTCAAAATTTGCATTATTAATTGTTGCTATTTTCTAAATTGTGTTCTATTTTTACTCTCCGTCAGCTAACCGACGCACTATTAGAGCAAAACGCTTATTTATTGATTTTTATATAAAAAATTATTTAGCAAAATATCTAAGAAGTTGTAATTTAACATTCGCACCAGCAGCAATGCTTGCTGCTAAAAATAACAATGTTTAGATAATTTAGCGTTACTGCTAATCAATACGTGAGGGGATGAAATCATTATCATTGTGTTCGGTGTGTTCGATTCTAGGACGCATACGCGTTGCGAACTAAATTGGACGCGGCGTTTTAGAATCGAGGAAATGCGGTAGTAAAAGTCACCGCTAAATTTTTTTGCTAGCGATATTATGATGTAACTTTGCGTTAAGTTAAGAGATTATTCAAGCGCTTGAAAAATTTATATTAATTTTAATAAATTTTTAAAGAAACTTTTCATGCATTAAAATAATACAATAGTTTATTGATGTGTTTAGATAGAAGGAAAATTAAGCGGTTAAATAATGTAAAATTAATATACAAAATGGTGATTTTGTTAGAACGAAAACTTTAATAAAATTCGAAACTTCGAAATAATTTAAATAACTGCAAGTCATATTTTTGATGCACTAGTTAATTTAAATAAAATTTTCTTGATTATTAAATGTAATTGCTAATTTTAAGTAAAAATATTGTCAATTATTTAGAGTATTTTCAATAATACAAAAGAAATTGAACAGTAACTTACAAATAAGTGACAATATTGATTTTAATAGCTCGTTAAAGTTACTACTAAATAGTATTTTGTTAATTAATACTAAATAACCTTTAAAAGTTTTTGATTCATGTAAAATGTTATCGATTTTTGAACTTAAAATCGTGTTAAGGGTTAAATTTTCATCATTTCTGAAAGTTACAAATTGTTAAATAACTAAAATCACATTTTAATAACAACTATAAAATTTAATATAATATATACATTTAGCTTAAGTAAGAAATGTGTTTGATTGCAAAATTATTAAACAAAACATTTCTTAATTAAAAAAGCTATGATTGAAAACTTTATCGATTTTTGACATCATTGTAATAAAGCGCGCGTTACTTTATTATTTAAAATAAAAACCGATTCATATTTTATTATTATTATTTTTTTGGTGAAAGCGCGCACGCTCGCGCATAATCAAAATTCCAAACCGAAAGAAAGAAAAAAAAACGCGTTCGAACTTTTCTCGAACAAACTATCGTTGTTGTAGAAAGAAATAGATGCACGGGCATTTATCACTATTGTTTTACGAATTCAAATCGTCATTATCGCCTCCACAAGATACATTCCGCAGAAATTTAACAATATTAAAAATTGATGGATCTGAAAGGTATTTACCATAGGCATTGAAAATTCATTGCTGGGAAAAAGGGGGATGGTATTAGTACTAATAAGCTTTGCAAAAAATTCCACGTAAAATATTTGAATGCAGTCAAGAAGCGAGGTGCGCAGGTAGATAGGTAGTAGCCTAACGTTTTGTCGCAACAACAACAACAACGTGTTGGAAATTAAAAAGTCATTTTTTCGATGCGTATTTACATTTTTGACCACACTAATTGCGTTTAACATTTTTTTTTCGAACTTGGCTAATTTGGATGTTTTTGTGGCTTACTCATTTTCCTATTAGTATTATTATTGTTGGTCTTATTACCGTTCCTATTATTAGTATACATGGCGACCACACTTAAGTATGACAATAATATTTACTCAATTCTTCCACATTATTTGCAACAAATAACATAATTGTAATGATATTTTGTTATCTAGGTAGTAGTTAAAATCAGAAATATGCCCATTCCGTACATAATCGAAATGGGTGGTGTTCACCAACACTGCACAAGATTATTCCAGGTAGAATTTTAGGTAAATTACCTTCGCAAAAATAATCTCTAGGTAAAAACTCACGGCGACAATAAGACAAGATTTGCACATTATTTTTCTAATCAGATTTTTAGAATATTTTAGAAATATGTGGTCTATAATCCATATTATATTTAAAACGAAAATGCATCTATTGTATTTTTGTTTTCTATTAAGTAGTTTTTCAAGGAAAATATTTCGAACGGATAAAAACATCTTCAAAATTAGTAGAACATATTACGTCTTATTAGAAAAGCATAAAATAAAGTACGACGAATCTAATATAAAAATATTTACCTGAAAAGGGCTTGTGCGGAGAGTTTGTACATGAATAAATTAACCCCAAAATAGTTTGTACGCAATAGGCCTATTCCCCAAAAATCAAATTTACAATTAACAATAGTTAATATATAGTATATGCATAAGGTATTTGCACATAATACTTTTTGTTGTTATTAATGTCTCATCGAGTAATGGAAAATGACAAATAATACTTTACACCACATCATCACCTCTATAAAATATGCATTTTAAGCAGTTTATATAAAAAGTATTTTTTGACGCACGTAATAGTGACAGTTATTAAAAAATATTAAAATGATAATAAGGAAAAAATATACACCTTACACACCGAAATGAGGGCTATAAAGTGGTTTTTGCCTTATCTATACGAAAAGTTATTTTTCAGCACTGTGAATTAATTAAATAGTTAGTGAAATTTTTAACATGGCTACTTTACACACCAAAATGAGTAAAATAAAGTGGGCTTTTTAAAGTGTTTAAAGGCAATTAGTCACTTTACGACATTCGTCAGTAATTGCAATATGACTATACTAATTGTTATATAATAACAGACGGAAAATGTCTATTTTACATGCCGAAATGAGCTACTATTTGTAATAACCTAACCTCAAAAAGGCCCCCAATCGAGCAAGGCGCTGCTGCTGCGAAAGCGCGCGCGATCAATTATCAAATTACCTAATGCATATTAATTTTCGGCGTAGGGGCGCACCTCTATCAATACATCGCCCCACAAGAACAGCAGCAACAACAAGAGAACGGCAACAACGACGATGCTCATCGAAATCGAGCGCCGAACGAAAAAATATGTCTATTAAATTCGATTCGTGCAATAAGTCCAGAAGAAACGCTTTGTAAAGTGACTAAAAAACGCGATAAAAATGCTTCAACTCTTCAGAACATAGAAAATTTCATAGAGTTATTATTTTCGCACTACTTTTGCTCTGCTACTATTTATTGAATGTTTTGAAAATATCTGCGAAACTCTTGGAAGAATATTTTTCGGCGTAGGGACGCACCTCTATCAATACATCGCCCCACAAGAACAGCAGCAACAACAAGAGAACAGCAACAACGACGATGCTCATCGAAATCGAGCGGCGAACGAAAAAATATGCGTATTAAATTCGATTCGTGCAATACTACAACAGCGAGCGAGCGAGCTAGTGTAGAAGAAGAGGTGGACGATCATGATCATCATCATCATCATCATCATCATCATCATCATCATGATATCGTGGTGGCGGGTGAAAGTCTTTTCACCAAACGAACGAATCCGCCACGCCACGCACACACAACAACTCGCACATAACATAACATACGCTGGTGGCGCGAGTTAGGAAAGCGCCTGCCGACGACGACGGCGACGATGGCGAAATAGAAAGCGCGCACTTTTTTCGTGCACGTCGTAGCAGCGCAGTATGATGATGAGCGATGATCGGTACACTAATCGGCTGCAATAAAGCGGTTCCCGGCTAGAAAATGTGCGCGATCCTGTTGTAAGGGGGTCTTAATTCGATTTAAATCTGAAACGCTTCCTCAAAGGGCTAAAAATAACGTCACACACGCAAAAATCAATAAATTGTTCAAATATTTGACTTTTTGTTGTTGTTTTTTGTACTCAAAAATGTTGATAAGTTTTTTTAACTTAATACGGTTTTTAATCGCAATGAAAAACGTTTTTCTTTTCATTGCTGGATGCTTAAATTAAAAATAGTATCATTTTTATAAAAATAGTGTCTCTTTAGAGGCGTTTTTAGAGCGTTTCTGGAGCGTTTTCTTCCAAGAGTTTCGCATATATTTTCAAAACATTCAATACATAGTAGTAGAGCAGAAGTAGTGCGAAAATAAAAATTCTATGAAATTTTCTATATGTTATATGAAAAGTTGAAGCGTTTTTGTCGCGTTTTTTAGTTACTTTACAAAGCGTTCCTTCTAGATCGATACATTTCGAAATATTAAGAGATTCGCATATATTTTCAAAAGATTTAATAAATAGTAGTAGAGCAAAAGTAGTGCAAAATAAAAATTCTATGAAATTTTCTATATGTTATGAAGAGTTGAAGCGTTTTTGTCGCGTTTTTTAGTCACTTTACAAAGCGTTTCTTCTCTATCGATACATTTCGAGATATTAGCGCTGTTTTCTTATCTAGCATTAAATGAAAAAAAACTATAAGTTGAAAAAATATGACAAAGAATTTATTTTTTTGTTTTTAATATTTTAGAAAAGTTTTGTTTTTATTGGAACCTCACTATGAGTTTGCTTGGTGCTCGTGTTACGAGTAACAAATTTTCGACAAAAATTATTAGGCGCCTTTCAAAGCGTGTTTGATACTTTTAAATTTCCTCGAGTGAAATCTGAAAAAATGCTTTTTTACATCAAATCTTGAAACGTCGAACATTCCGAACGCTTTTTAAACAGCCTTGACGAGCGTTTTCAACATTTCTACGCAAATTTACGACAAAACTAGAAGACCAGCACTGCTTTTTTGAGTGAAAATTCAACAAATTAGCAATTTTCATTAGAAAAAGCAATCGTTGGTTGAGAAAAACTTGGGCGTGAAAACATCTACCTCAAAGACACACTATCCATCGTATAGTATCGCAGCAGCGAGAATTTCGTGCATGCGAGAGAGGCGCGAGTGTGAGTATAGTGCGTTTTTCCTGCCCGCTTTTTTCCTTCTTCGCACATACACACACATACATACACATATACACGACGACGACGCTCTCACCATCCTGCGCTCGCTCTCTCTCACATACGCGCACACCCAAAACGCTCTCCACTCGCCGTGCTCAAAAAAACCTACTACGTTTTTCCTATGCGAACGTATATGTGTGTGTGTGTGTGTGTGCATGTATGTGTGTTTGAAATATTATGTATAAGCGCGCGTGCGTTTCGTTTTCGTTCATCTAAAATTGAACATTGCGCTTTTAATAAACCACCAACGAAGATAGAAACGTACGTTCAGCACAGCGGCAGCAACGGCACACACTCACACTTCCACATGCAAATACAGTGGAAAAAATATGTATAACTATAGATAAATTACAAAGAATCTAATTCGCGCGTTCGTCTTCTGTTTTTGCGTTCATTCATGGAACCGATGGCTTACTTTACTGCCGATGATCGATTGGTTTTGTTGATCTATTTTCCTGTTTTTTTTGGGCGGCCCCCTAAACTACATAAAAACTTTGGTTGAAATAAGTTGATTCTTGTTTTCAACAATTAATTATCAAATTCATTCAACTTGATACAAAAAAATTTAGGAATATTTTTCAAAAACACGATTTTTCAATTGTTTTCAAAGCAAAAAAGTTTGGAAATTTTACATAAAATTAGTTAAAAAAAAAATAAATAAAACAGAACCACTTTTTTGGATAAGTAAAAATGATTCAAATTAATTTTGTTTCAATTGTTTGCAAGCACAAATAGATTTTTCCCGTTCCCCTAGAGAAAATTCCATAAATAATTGAATCAAAGTCAACATTTTTGTGGACGCCGCTGTGCGAGCGGCTACGCCACTGCGCCTACGAGTCGCACACACATACAAACGGCATTTTTCTTCTTCCTCCCAACCAACAACCATCCATTCAATCGCAATCAACCGGTGCCAGCACCGGCCAGCGACGTGGCAACAATGCGCTCAACGTGCACCACGCTACGCCACTGTGTGTGGTGTGTGTGTGTGTTTGCGCGCCCCCAACACCAACACCACGATCGAAATTTCCACCAACACACACGCCGTCTATATACATATATGACAATTCCGTGTGTTTATTTTTGCGAATGCGCCCCTATTCATAATTGAAGCGATCGAAATTCGCAAATTAGGTTAGAATTTCAAAAAAAAAACTTTGACGCGCGCTGTTGTTGAAATTTTACCATGTTGCTGTTTTCGAATCAAGGTCATCACACATACACATACACATATACACAAAACTGTGCTATGTGTATGTGTTTGCGTGTATACTATACGTTGGTTTTTGTTTCTGTAATAATAAACAATCAATTGTTTCGGGCTTCGGCGACGAACGACTACGCCACTGCAACAAAATGCGGAAAAAACGAAGGGGCATTCATTAACATTAATTAATTGTTGCCGAAAATACGAAATAAAAAAAAGAGGATTTGAATTACAAATACAAAAATATCGATTTACCAAAACAAAAAAGTATCAACGTGTTGTATTATTCGAACTACTTGCGAAAGTCTCTCCTCCAACAACAACAACAACACACAAACGCAATTTGTTTTCGACCGAAATAAAACAAAAAAGCAGTCGGCGTTGACATTGAGGAGGAGACATACGAACTACTTTCGTGCCGGCCACCGATCCACAACGATGACACGTCGGCGTAATTAGAATTTCGGCCGTTCGCTGGCGAAAAAGCGCCGCGACGAAGACGTCGACCACGAGCACGAAAGAAGACAAGAAAGGAGAAAAAAAAGGAGAGCGAGGTGTAAGCGCGCGCGGCGCTTCGCAAAACAAGTTGGCAATGAATAACAATATATATAGATATATATATATACAACAACAACGCGCCTCGCAAAAAATAATTTCGTTGTTGTCGACGACGACGACGACGAAGAAGAGGAGAGAAAAAACAACGGATGATGATGATGGGCAAAAGAAAAAAAGGAGATCGAGTGAGCACAGCGCAGTAAAGGAGCGCTCGCGCGCGCGCTAAAAATTTAAATTGAAAAAAACAGCGCTCCGACGAAGGTGGATGATGATGATGAACGAAAAAACGCACCTAAAAAATGCTAAAGAAGTGGAGAAAAAAAACGGCAATAGCAGCAACAGCGCGAGCAACAACAGCAACAACAACAACAACATAAATGCTGTTGTGTCGTTTTGCGTTTAATAATACGTACGGTTGATTTTGCGCGGCGGCATGGGTTTGCGCTTGGCGCGGCGATGTTCTCGGTACCAATGTTGGTCAATCAATGTTAACAAAATCCATAAAAGTTGCGCTAACGTAGAGAGCAATCGCTAACTTATTATCAATTACTGTGACTCAGCCGTTCTAAGCCGGCTCGATATTCGCTCCGGCACTGCATCGCTCTCGCTCTACAAGCGCGCCCATCTCTGTTTATTCCGGCATTCGGTGCGAATATCGACACGGCCGGAGTGTGGTTAGGTTAGCGTACAGCGCGTCGCTACCCCCACTCTTCGGTGGAATGGTGGCATCTCATTTCCTCGCATACGCATTCTGTATGTGGCGCGCGCGCTCCCACCCCCTGACGTCATCGACGTGTGTATGTGCGCGCTACAGTGCACTGCTTTCACGGAAACCTACCATCGCGCGCGTCCCTAGTCTATTTCTCTTTACACAATCGGCCAACGCCAGCCACCAACATACTTCGCATGCATTCACGTCGACGATTTGATTGCGTCGAATGCTGCTAGTTACATATAACCATGGAATGGATAATTTCGAAACTTCTACTCTGTATTTCAAGCATAATAATGGAAATAAGATAATCAAAATCAAAATTTGCGCGTATATACACACACATAAAGCACGCCGAAAAAAAAACAAAAAATATATACATACGGCAACACCAAATTCACCACCGAATTATTCATTTTTGCTAATATCTGTTTTCTCACAGAAAAACGTTTGAATTTTTTTCCGTTTCGGCGTGTCGTTGGTGCGTTAATTAATTACGGACCGGCCAATGATTAATGCGCATTTCAAATTGAATGCGTAAATATAATTGGCCGTCGTCATTGTCGAGGCCCAATCAATGCACTCTCGTCGATGCCATCCAATCATTTGTTGTTTGTCATTGCGCAAAAAAACACACACAACACAATGTACTTGTTGTTGCCTAATTAATAGTTTTCAGTCCAAAAAATAGATTGTGTGTGTGATGATGTTGATGATTTTTTTTAATTGGCACAGGTATATACATACTACACTATAGAGTAGTGAATGTGTGTGTGTGTGTGTGTGTGTGTGTGTGTGTGTGTAGGAAAATTTGAAAATTATTGATTTGTGTTCGCAAGCGCGCCGCACCACCACCAACGGCACCCCATTGCACGCCGTATTCGCGCTAATTAATATTTTAAATCTAATTGGTTGGTGGCAGTACTAATAATAATGCGCCGTCGATTTTTCTCTATAACGAATTAGTGATGTGTGTATGAATTTTTCGTATTCAACTGGTTGGTTGTGCTGTATACACGTTGGACGTGGAAACGAACATTGCTTTTTTTCTTCTTTTCGCTTTACTCGTCGCATTGATAATTTTTTAAATAGATTTTTTTCGCCTTTGGTTCACAAACGATCGATTGGAGAGTTATATATGAAACGAGCCGAGCCGAAAAAGTTCATAATCGGTGGCGATTTTTCTGTTGCTTTGTAGACGATGTGGAAACGAACGTTTTTTTTCTTTATCGCTTTACTCGTCCGTATTGATAATTTTTTAAATAGATTTTTTTTACAAACGATCGATTGGAGAGTTGTAAGCGTATGTATTCGAGCCGAACTGAAAAAGTGTTCGTATTCTTTCATAATCTTTGAATTTTTTTGTTAGTTGGTAGACGACGTGAAAACGAACGTCGTCACATTGATAATTTTTTAAATAGATTTTGGAGCAATTTGAGAGTTATGTTATATTCGCGGCGATAATGAAACGAGCCGATCCGAAAAAGTTGATCGGTGGCGATTTTTTTGTTGGTTGGTAGACGTGACGTGGAAACGAACTTTTTTTCTTCGTTTTATACTCGTCGCATTGATAATTTTTTAAATAGATTTTTCGCCTTTGGTTTACAAACCGATCAATTTGAGAGTTATATATGTGTATAATGAAACGAGCCGAGCCAAAAAAAGTTCGTGTGACGAGATGTGGAAATGAACATTTTTTTTCCATCGCATTAATAATTTTTTAAAATCGATTTGTTTTGCACAAACAATTGATTAGATATGTGCATACGAGTCGAGCCGAAAAAGTTCCATTTCATTATTGGAACCGATTTTTTAAAATTTTTATTGTAGATTGGATAAAGCTTAATGCGAATGTGGTTCGTTCTAATGCGGTGTTGCAGCAACGAGCGAACACGGCTCGAACGCGACAGCTTCCTGTTAATTTTCAACATTTAATCAACAACAACAAAACAGCAAAAAAATCGGTAGAATAAAAAATAATTTAGAGGTTATGCTGTGCGTTGTATATATTTGTAGTAAATAATTGTTAGCATTCAAGTATTTTGTTTGAAACGTTATAATTTAAACAAATTAGAGTAAAGTAGTTTTTTTTACTAAAAGAGATTGTGCCAATAATGTTGAATTTTAGCAAATTAGTAAAAAATTATATTATTGTACTGTGACAAAAGTTTGTTTTTTCTTAGTTGACATTTTTCACATGTTTTTTGCCGCCTATAAATTACAAAAAATTCACCGTTAACAAACAAATGGTAAACAATTTCAAAATGTGAGGGTATTGTTAAAAAGTTACAAAAGTTTAGTTTTTTTTATGATTAGTGAAAATGTTGATATACAATAATAGCAAACATTTTACATCTTTATGCTTGCAAGTCATAATAACGTTAAATTGTTAAATTAGTAAAAATCTTAATTTTGAGAACTACTTTGTATCCCAAATTAGTCTAAATAATTGGCAAAGAACAAAAATCCTCGAAATTTGACGTTTAATTATCCAAAAAATATTAAATAATTCTATTAGAGGTTATGTATTGTCAATTTTGCAGATGAAAAGTTAATTTTGAAATTTTTAAAATGTTAGTTCAAGCTTAACTTCGAGGTTATTTGTGATCTACTTAGAACCGTTAGATTTCCAAACTTGTAAATCGTTTCCAACTTTATTTTTCAAATTAGCAAAAAAGCCAACTTTTCTTATCTTTTTGCAAAATCATGGCATTTATATATAATTCCAATTTTGTGTTAATTTGTCGCGCTATCAATTAACGGCGTTGTCTTCTTTTTTTGGCGGGCGTATGATTAACGCGATCCCAACGTTCAAAGGCGATTGTTAGCCGGATCGTTAGCGCAAAATCAAAAAAAAAACTAACTCATTTCGATGGCCTGCATCACATACAACACAACAACATGCACATCTCGAATGTTGCCGCCGCCTTCAACCGGCTTCACCAATTAATAATTGATTCGTTTCTTATGCGATCAGCGCGCGATTTTAATTGTTGCAAAAATCAGCCGTGGCACACACACACACACACACATACATACACATAGTATAGTACAAATCGATGCGCGGAGGAAAACGATTTAATTGCCGTGCAATTATGCAGAAGGGATGAAGAGAAAAATGATTAGATAGGTGTTATGCGATGATAAAAAAAGGCGCATCATAGACACCAACCAGCACCGTTCTGCGTACAGAGAAAAAAATATTATTACAACTTTTAATTAGTTTGGAATGGAGCGAATTTGTAATTGTTTCATTGTACAAACATTAACGTAATTAAAAGCGATTATTTTAATGAAAATACATTAAATAATTAAATGTGTAAACGTCTATGAATTTAAATCCGAATCAAAATCACAATGATTTTTTTCGTGTAGCGAAATATAATATATATTTTTTTGACTACGCCTATGTCGTCCATGCGCATTGGCGTAGTACTGCTCTCCGTTGGCGCGTCTTCTTTGCCGAATTAATAATTGATAATTAAAATTTTCGTCGTGATGTACGATAATATATAAATACTCTATATGTGTTTAATATTTCAGCCGGTTGCGTTATTGTTTTGTTTCCCTCTACTTGTGACTATGCGCGCGTTCGTTCTAAATAATTAATTAACGAAAGGAGAAAAAAAAGAGGCGAAAAATTCACGATTTTCCAAAATGAAGCACGGCGCGCACGGGCGTTGTTGAATTTTTAAATTGTATTCAAATTAAAAATAAGTTTAATTCGATTTGGTGAAGAAAAAGAAATGTTATGGTTTCATCACCATAGGCGTAGTTAAAATATTTTTCTTCAATTTGAATATTAATTAATAGAATTTTTGTATTGTAGTAAAATAAAGCGTGGACTTGGAATACTTAAAGTTTGTCAAATACGATTTATAATTATAATAGTAAGTAGAAAAAAATATCTTTGGCGTACTAGATAACATTTTTATTTTTTCACAATTTTTCAATGTAATGAGGATTGAGTTTAGACAACAGATAATTATAATTTTCTAACAAATAAAAATCAATAAAATTCACGATTAATGTACTTAGATTGGAAATAAGTTAAATTCGAATCAGTGAAGAAAAATTGATTAGGATAGGAATAGTTAACCAATTGTGAAATTGTTTTGGTTCCTTACACTTCAGGTGTTTGTGATAATAGATAACTACATTCGACATAATTAATTAACAAAAAATTATTAAAATTGATTGTGATATGGTTATTGTTTTAATTTCTTACTTTAATTACCAAACAAGTATTCTCTACTCATTTCACGATTTTCGACAAAAAAAACACCCTACGTTGAATTTTAATATTTAAATTAAAAATAACTTTAATTCGATTTGCGAAAAAAATGTTACGCCTTTGATCGCCATTGGCGTAGTTTAGTAAAGTTCCTATTAGAAGTAACAATTAAATTATGTTATTTGTTATTTTCACAATTTTTTTAAGTAAACGCTGAACTTTTGTGTTTAAATTAATTAATTAATTAAATTGTATGCACATTATACCAACTTGAAGGTAATTAATTTATCACAAAAATAAGTATGTGCAATTTTACATCCCCATTGGCGCATGTTTCATAAAATAATATTTATAATGGGCATCCGAATTAAACCGAGATCTAATGGATTGAAGAAATACATATAGAATGTTGGAGTTTCTTTATCTAAGCGTTGTTATTATTATTACAATAATAAAATTATATTTTTCTTTCCTTCATTTTTTAATAATAAATGTTAATAATAATTATTTTTTTTGATATTTTCAATTACCGGCAAGCTTTTGATTTATTGGAAAAAGGAAGTAAAACAATGACATATTATTCATTACCATAGGCGTAGTTACATTTCTTTCTATTAGATTTAGAAACAATATTTAACAAAAAATTTTAAAAAATATTAGTTTTATCCACTAACAATTAAAATATATTATTCATTTAGAAAAGACGGTAATTAATACTAAGCCAGAAAGAAAAATCACGCAAAAGAATAGCCTTCTTTTAATATCTTAATTTGTATCAATAAACAAATGATATTTAATATTATAATAGTTTTTTGACATTATCAATTAAAACCAGTGTTAGTTCATTGAAAAAATATTAATAAAACAATAGGTTTGTTTTTTATTCCACTGAACATGAACATATGTTCATGCACATGAACTTATGTGCATGAACATGTTTCCTCTATGTGCCGTTGGTGCAGTGTGGCGCTGTGATAGT